>JAQZBX010048004.1:0-20323 GCA_029593785.1 Cabassous unicinctus | reverse complement strand
TGTCCTCCTTCTCATTTCTCATTTTATTTATCTGCACCATCTTTTTTTCTTTGTTAAGTCTAGCTATGGTTTTGTCAATTTAGCTGATCTTCACTATAAAGCAACTTTTGGTTTTGTTGATTCTTTCTATTTTTTGTTGTTGTTTTTCTCTATTTCATTTATTTTTGCTCTAGTCTTTGTTATTTCTTTCCCTTTGCTTACTTTGGGTTAGTTTGATATTCTTTTTCTAGTTCCTCCAGGTATCTTTGATATATGCTCTGTCTTGCTTTTTAATGTATGTGTTTAGGGTTATAATTTCCCTCCCAGCACTGCCTTCACTATGTCCCATAGGTTTTGATGTTATGTTCTTGTTTTCATTCCTCTTGAGTTATTTACTGATATCTCTTGCAATTCCTTCTTTGTCCCTTTGATTATTTAAGAGTGTGCTTTTTTAATTTCCATATATTTGTGAATTTTCCAGTTCTCAGCCTATTATTGATTTCCAGCTACATTCCATTATGATTAGATAAAGAGCTTTGCATAATTTCAATCTTTTTAAATATATTGAGACCTGTTTTGTGGCCTGACATGTGACCTATCCTGGAGAAGGAGCCCTGCTGGTCTCTATGCCACTGCCAATTTCATAATTTCATGGAACTTCTTGCTTATTCTATTCTTCACAAGTAACCATCTGAATAGGACAAATTCCTAATGTATTTTGTGTTATGGAAATGAAGGAAAAACAACAGTGGCCATGCTGAAATTCCTCTTTACATTTTTTTTTTTATGCACTATTCTTTCTTCACAATCTACTTAATGAGAATCTGATGGCATGGTGAAAAATAGCACACTATTTTTCACAAACACTACTCGTGGAAAATATCATGAATTAATTCTTTCAGCAATATCTTTAAAATTCTTTGATTAGTGATCATTAGTTGATGTTTAATTCATAGTTATTCTATAGACTACATAAACAACTATAACAGATTATGAAATGGCCTTTATTTCTTCTTGATAGAGATATGTCTTGAAAATCTACCCAAGGATACTGTAGGATGTGTGTGCATATAAATTAGAAACACTGTATATTGTCATTAAGTTAAAATCTGGAAACACTTGAAAATATTATTTTCATGTTATTCCTCTTCTAAATTTAGTGAAATCTAGTGATGTGAATGTAGTTTCCCCCATTTTATCATTATGATCTGTAAAGAAAGGCATTTTATGTACATTAAAGCAACTAAGAATGGTACTCAAGTGTGTACTTTCCATTGTAACAATTTTGGATATAAAATTGCAATAGTTATTCACCTTTGTCAATTTTAATATGATGTCATATGAAAACAGATGGTAGAAGTGTTAACATAAAACTAACTGGTAAAGACAAATGAGTTTATATGGCTAAGAGACTTCAAAGTGAGTCGGGTGGTCATCCCAGAGGTAACGTTTATGTACATCTCAATAAGACCTCATAGGCTTCCAATGTGGATACACCCAAACAGAGTGGCTCCTAAGGGATCTGGAGACACTCAGGTCCTATATCAGGGTAGATAGCCCCAGAGTTTTGCACCTTATCAGTGGGCCCTACTTTGGAATCCTTGCACCTGAGAGTGACAGAGTTGACTCAAATATGTCTTCCCTGCACATGGTCCATCTGTCCCTTCTATTCAAACCTATATGTGTTTCCACTTGTAGTTCTAACCAAAATGGATTGTCAGTTTATCATGGGACAATCCTCTTCATGTATGTGAGGCCAAATTCAGGCTACATTTTAGACTACTTCTAGGCAACCATGATGGCCACATAAAACAACCCAGAGTTGTGTACAGCCACAGAGACTTGGAAAAACTAGCAATAACTGGCAGAGCCATCTGCCTTAAAACTACAGAAGATAGTTAAAGATTGCTGTAACTGGGTGAGTGTTGTTGATTCAAGAAAATACAACTTAAAACTGGTAAAACACACTGTCCTCTCTCAGAACCCCTTCCTGACACGGCATGTAGCCAGCCTACACTATCATTGTGGGTTCCTGGCTCTGTCTTGGAGGGAGCAGAGTAGCATCTATGTTCATATTTAGGTGTATGTAAATTTGTTCCAGTCTAAACAGTGGCAGACTGAAAGCCTGACCCAGTAACCTCATCTCTATCTTGCTCTTCCCATAACATATCCTGCAGGCAGAAACAGCTTACAGACCATTAAAGTAGTGTAAGAAACATTCGATTAAGTAGCTGGGACAAAAGATTCCTGGCTTTAAGGCATGAAATAGAAAACTATGAAAGTAGGGAAAATCTATATCCTAGAAATACAGAAGGCATGCCTGTTACCATAAACAGGGGGATTCCTAAATCCAAGCCACAAGCCTAGGACAGGACACAGGCTCAGAATAGAAGGAAAGGATCCCATACTTTTCTTCAGTATGATCTTCTTGATAAGAGCATTAATCTCTGAAGGAGAATACTAGCCAGCACAAAGCCAATTTTCAAAGACAATGAAATGAGGGTTTTTGTTTTGTTGTTTTTTTATTTGCTTTTGTTAACCCCTGCCACTCAATGATGTATCTGTCATACCTAGCTGGACAAACTTAGGAAACAAAGAGCTCCAGCACTAATTCTCATAGCTAAAAAATAAAGTATTTAAATGTACAGTGTGCAAGAATATTTTATAAGACAAAGACACAAGAAATTATGATCCCTCCAAAGAAACAGAATAAAACTTCAGTAATTATCAGTGAAGAATACCAAATATTTGATATAAGAGGAAAAATGGGTGCACTCAAAGAAAAACAAATGAAATGATTATGGCTGAAGAGTAGAAAGAAAAAAGATGAGAAAACTGAACAGAACCTAAGAGACCTTGGGGCACCTTCAAGAATACCAATATATTCATAAAAGGAATGCCAGAATAAAAAAGTGAGACAGTAGCAAGAAGAATATTCAAAGAAATATTGGCAGAAATTTCTTCAAATTTAATAAAAGAAATAAATACACATCCAAGAAGCCCAAAAAACACCAAACGGGATAAAATTAAGGAGAACCACTTCAAGACAAAGCATAGTCAAACTGAATAATGCAAAGACAAGGAGAGAAGTCTAAAAGCTGCAAGTGGAAAGCAACAGTATCTTTAAATTTAAATGCCAATTTCTCAAAAATCCATGGACGCCTGAAGGCAGTAAGAGGATATATTTAAGTCCTAAAGAAAACAATTTCAACTTTGAAATTTATATCTTGCAAAGCTGTATTCAAGATGAAGAAAAAATTAATACATTCCCAAATAAAAAAAGCTGAAGGAGATCATAACCACAAGAACTGCCCTATGATCAATGCTACAGGAAGTTCTTCAGACTGAATGGAAAGGACCCTGGACAGTGGATCAAAGCATTGTAAATGAATAAAGACTTCTGGTAAAAGTAACCATATAGGTAATTATAAAACCAAGAATTATTTTATTGTGGGTTTTTTTTTTTGTATGTAACTCCTCCTTGTAGTTTTATAGATTCTAAAGAGCAAATGCTTAAAGGTATTGCCAATTCTACAGTTTAGGTCAAAAAAATATACAAAGATATAATTTGTTACAACTACAACAAACATGGGAGGATGGAGGATATGGTAGTTTGGGTTTTTTGTGCACCCCAGAATGTCCTTAGAGACATTCTTAGAGACATTCTTAGAGAATGTCCTTAGAGCTAATCCATTCCTGTGGATGTGAATCTGTTTTAGGTGGGACCCTTTGATTAGTTTATTTCATACATTTGACTAAACTATTTGGATTGACCCAAGGTAGGATTGACCCAAGGTAGGTCTTAATCGTTTTACTGGAGTCCTTTATAAATTTATTCTGTGGCGAGAAAATAGCCACAGAAACAGAGAGAAACTCCCAGTAGCTGAGAGTAAACCCTGGAAGCCAGAAGCTGAAATCAATGGAACACAGAATCTCAGAAGGGGCCACTGAAGGGAGAAGCTGAAAGGAATGAGGCCCATAGGAAAGGGGATAGACAATCAGATGCTGCCAATGATCTTGCCATGTGAGAGAGGAGACCGGGACTTCTGGCAGCTGATCTTCAGGAAGAAAAGCACCGCCTGATGAAGCCTTCTTTTGGACATTTTCATGGCCTCAGAATTGTAAGCTTATAAGTTAATAAAGCCCCATGGTAAAAGCCAACCCAATACTTTGTTGTAAATGGTTCAGAATTTTCTATATATAATATCATATAATCTGCAAATATGTAAAGTTTTGCTTTTCTTTCCAATTTGCATGCCTTTTACTTCCAATTCAGCAAATTTTCAGGGTACAAGATCAACACACACAAAAAAACAGGGAGGATTCTTTACATTAGTAATGGAAAAAGGACTTACACACAGAAAACTACAAAGCATTGCTGAAAGTATTCAAAGAAGACCTAGTGAAATGGAAAGTCATTCCATGCCCATTGATAGGAAGACTAAATATTTTTACAATATCAGTTATTTATAAATCTAATGCAATCCCAATAAAATTTCCAATAACATTCTTTGCAGAAATGGAAAAGCCAATGAAGAAATTTGTATGGAAAGATAATGGCCCAAATCACCAAAAATATCTTGAAAAAGAAGAAAGATGTTGGATCACTAACACATTCAATATTAGAACTTATTACCATGCTAGAGTAATGAAAACATCATGATACTGTCATGTGGGCAGGCATTGAAACCAATAGAAAGAATTGGAATTTCCAAAACAAACCCACATATCAATGGCCAATTACATTTTGAAAAGTGTGCCAAGTTCACTCAAGGGGGAAAGAATAAAATCTTCAACGAATGATTTTGAGAAAACTGGCTATCTAAATGCAGAAGAATGAATTAGATCTCTACCTCTCACATTATACAAAAGGAAGCTCAAAGTGGATAAAATACCTAAATATAAGAACAACAATTATAAAACCCATTGGGGATTGAATTTTTTACTGCAGAGAACATGCTCTTAGTCTTAATCCATATCTATGGTGGTGAAGCCATTTTTAAGAGGACCTATTAAAGATGTTATTTTTAATTAAAGTATGAAAACAGTTTGGGCTCCTTTACAAGCACACTGAAACTAGCAGTACAGCGGTAGATGCAGAAGAAGCTAGAAATTAATAGGACTCCAGTATAGAAAGGGAAACGACAACTTCATTAGCATTGCCATATGACAGAAAGGCAAGTATCAAAGATCATTGGCAGCCAAACCTAGAACACCATGGGAAGAAAGAATCACCTTGTTGATGCCTAAATTTTGATCTGCCAGGCTCAAAACCACAAGCCAATAAATTTCCATTGTTTAAGGCAACCCAAATTATAGTATTTACTTTGGTAGTCAGGAAACTAACACATACTCCTTATAGGGAAACAGAGAATCTCTTCAGGATCTTATGTTTGATAACGGTTCTTTAGCATTTACATCAAAAAAACAGAAATGAAAGAAAAAAATAAACTAATGGGATTTCATCAAAATAACTAAACTCTTTTGCATCAAATTACTTTTTCATGAAAATACATAAACAGCTTACAGAATGCGAGAAAATATTTCGAAGTCATACACCTTATAAAGGTTTATTATACAGAAAATGTAAAGAAATCCTATAACTCAACCACAAAAAGACAAACAACCCAATTACATAATGGGCAAATCATGAATAAATTTTTCAACAGGGAATATCTGTAATTGACCAAAAAGCACATGAAAAGATGCATGGCATCATTATCTTTGGGTAAACACAAATGAAAAATAAAATGAGACACATTTTCACACGAACTAGACTGCCTACTATAAAAAATAGAAAATAGCAAGTGGTGGAGAAGATGTGGAGCAATGGGAACATGTGTTCTTTGATAGTGGGAATGTAAAATGCAGCCACTGAGGAAAACTGCTTGGCGATTCCTCAGAAAGTTAAGTATAGAATTACCATATGATCCAGCATTCCCACTTATATGCATATACCCTAAAGAATTGAAATCAGAACTTGGACAGATATTTGCACACCAATGTTCATAGCTTTATTATTCAGAATTGCAAAAAGATGGAAGCAACCCAAATGTCCATAAACAGATCAATGGATAAACAAAATGTAGTATATACATGCAATGTAGTATTATTCAGCCATAAAAAGGAATGAATTTCTGATGCATGCTACAGCATGAATGAACCTGAAGACATCATGCTGAGTGAAATAAGCAAGAACTAAAAGAACAAATATTGTATAATATTACTGATGTGAAATAATCCAAATATGTAAATCTAAAGAGTCAGATACCAGATTACCAGGGTTTGGGGTGGATATGGAGAAGGGGGTTTGGATGCGAAATCAGTGTAGAATTACTGTTTTGGGTGATGGAAAAGTTTTGGAAATAGAAGGAGGTGATGGTAGCATAGCATTGTGAATATTATTAACATCACTGAATTGTATAATTCCAAGTGGAAAAGTTGAAAATTAAAGGTTTATATATTACAGAAAAAAATGTTTTTAATTAGAACTGTACAACATAACGGTGTAATGTAATATCAACTATGGCTGACAGTTAACAGTTTATTCATAATAATATTGTTCAACATTTGTTACAAAAGCAACAAACTGATGCAAAGTGTTAATAATAGGGAAACTGTTTTTGAGGAGGTATATGGGCTCTGTATTTTCATCATGATTTTCCTATATATCTACAACTTCTCTAATCAAAAGGACAATATTATTATACCTCTTCATGTAAAATGTAAGAACACTAAATTTTTCTAATTTGCTCCCAGTTATTACAGCCATTGTTAACATATTATTTTATATAAAATATATCCAACATGAAAATGCAACGCTGTTATTTTTATTGTAGACAATTGTCTTACAGATATTTCACATTTTTTGCATGGTTTGCACTATTCATTTCATTTTATACATTCATTTTTTCTTCTGATATCCTTTCCTTCCTATTGGAGAAATACAGTTAGCTCTTCTTATACCATGAGGCTATTGACACCAAAGTTTTTGAGCTGTCATTTATCTTTAATACATCACATTTGAATTTCATGAATATTTTTACTAGACTGAGATTTATTTTTATTTTTGCCTTTCTACACTTTGCAGAACTGAATTTCTTGTAGTGTTATTGTTTCTTATGGGAAGCGAGTCATAACTGATAGGGTCTCCACTCCCCTCTCCACCAAACACATTCTTCCCTCCATCCCCCACCTTGCCATAACATGTTTTCTCCCTGTCTTTCCGTGGCTGCTTTGGAATGTTTCTCTGTATCTTTTGTTTTATGTAGCTTGATTATGTTGTGCTTCTGTATCTGTGTTTGAATGTGTTTACATATTAGATTTACCTTATGTTTTAGTTTCCCAAAGGGCTGCCAATGCAAAGTACCAGAAATGGTTTGGCTTTTATAAAGGGGGTTTTTGTGGGGTAAATCTTTACAGTTCTTAGGCCATGAAAAATCCAACTCGAGGCACTGCAAGAAGTGCTTTCTCTTTAAAGTCAGTGGCCACGTGTTGAAGCAATATGACAACAATTTCTGCCTAGGTCTCTAGGCCTTTCCTTCTGGGCTGTACCTTTTCCTGGAGCTCAACTATGGGAAACAAGGGTTAGGGCTTGTCTCTTACTGGGCCTCCTCACTCAGGCTCAGCTGCTCCACTTGTCTCCGAATTCATTGCAAGCTATCAGGCATATGGCTCATTCCCCCTTGGACCTCATCTCTTTGAGCCTCTCTTTTCTCTTACATGGCAGAGCTCACTTTTCTTGTGTGTCCCCATTTGTATCAGCCCAGCAAGAGACGGAGACTCAACCTGAGTCATGTCTCAATGACATTGTCCGACTGAATGAGTCTCACACCCTCAGGGATGGATTTAGTCCATAAACATAGTCTTTCTCTTTTGGGGATTCATAAAATAATTTCAAACCTGGTTTTGGATATTCAGGATTTCTTTGATTTCTCAGTTGATGGTTTTCTCCAAATTTTATAAAATTTCATTACTTTTCTTTCATTCATTTTTTTCTTTTTATTCTCTTAGTCTGTGCTCTTGTTTAGGTAAACAATTGTTTTTGTTGTTGCTTTTCTCTCAGATCCTCAGGTAGAAAAACGTTTCTTGATCTGGTTTCAAGTTTGCTGCTGCTCTATTCTACAACCTCCATTCTGCTCTTGAGTCTTTTTTGCTAATTTTTCAATATCATGTATCTTACTTTTCCTTTCTAAAATTTCTATTTAGTTCATTATAATTTTAGTCTGCATTCTTTTCTGATTTGATTTATCATGTATTTCCTCTTAAGCCATTAAATTTATATTTTAAGCCATTTTAACGTTGTTGGTTGCTAATTAAAACTTTGGGTTAATCATGAAATCTGTTTCGGTTACCTTTTCTTTTTTTATTATTATCGTTCACATTTTCTTGTTTGTCTTGTTTGGTAATATTTTGTGATATACTGTACTTTGTGAAAGATGCATTGTAGGGCGTCTGGATTATGTTGTCTTTCAATAAGGGGTATTGAGTTTTGTTCTGGCAGGCAATAAATTACTTGCAATGCCTTTTAATCTCTCAGGTTTTCTATTGCTCTTTTTTAAGGAATTTTTTTTTTTGTTGTTGTTCTGTCCTCAGTCTTAGGGCATATGTTTATTACTAGGTTTTGTTCTTAGTTCAGATATGTGGTAGTTTTTGTTGTCTTAACTTCATGCCTGAGTTAACCAAAGATATTTGTCATACTGTCTGGGTCATGAATCCAGCTTGTCCCAGCCCTTGCTTACCTTTGCATTTAGGTACTAAGCACAGCCCTGAACAGCATCTCCTGGCTGGCCTGTTGATCTCCACCTACACATAAACATCTCGGCTGCCATCTGAAGAACATCAGAGAATCCCCGTACTGATAATGGGTACCACCTTTGATACCATATTTTTGTGTTACAAATTTTCCCCATCTCTGTCTCATTAGCTATATAAGACCTTTATATTCTGCTTGTCCTCTGCATTTCCAAAACCAACAAGCAGTACGGAATGGTAGGGTAGACATGCATCCCTTCTCATATATTTCCATTATCTCATGTTAAACATACCTGTTATGTTTGTTTCCAATGCCTAAAATCAGTTTTCATCTGCATTTTGATCAGCTTTAGAGTTGTTTATGATTGCAGGGGAATTCTTGTACCTCTTACTTTGTCATGGCAGAGCCAAAATCTGACCAAAGATTTTCAATCTCTTCTGATTTAAATGACAGTGTAGTTTGATCTTCTAGCTCATTATATTTTGTCCCTATATTTGTTATCACATTCTTTTTTTAATTCATGGATATTCTTAGCATTTTTTGCCTTATTAAAGATTATCTCCTTATCTGTCTTTCTTTTGGATAAATGTTATTCAATTTTTTTGCTTTTAATTCATTGTTTTAGTTTAATTATTTTATGTTTCTGACTTTTAGGTTGAATTCACTGATTTTCCTCTAGGACCTAGACATGATTGATTATTTTTTTATTTTGGTTACATATTTAATAATACAGGAATATAATATTTCCATTATATATGTGAGTCATTTTATCTTACCTGTAATACTAATCAATATTCATATTGTTCTCTATTATGTAAATAATCTAGTGTTAAATAGTTACTTCCTGTTTGAACAAGAAAAGCATAAGTTTGTGCCTTTAGTTTTATTTATTTTAATTTTCAATTTGAAAGGTATTGCAGGTTTTATATTTTAAATATTAATTCAAAAATGTATTGTATTTTTGTTAGATAATGTAGTACTTTAGGTTAAACTTTGGAAAATTTATTTAAGTTCATGGATTATTGTATTAAGTATTTATAAATGACTCATAGATGCTGGGAAAGAAAGTTCCAAGTACTGATATACAAATTTGAAAAGATGAAATATATCATTCAGAGTTTATAAATTGGTGGGAGATGTTTTACTGCTGGATTAATTAGACACTACGTGTGTTTTGTTCATTATGCTACTTTATTTTATTCATTTATTCAGTAAATATTTTATTGAATATCAACAATGTACCAGATAGTCATACACAATATAGCAAAGACTAGATCTTTGTCCCCTTGGGCCCTATAGTCCAGGTGGGAGATGCAGAGAAATATATAGAAGTAAGTGATATGCCATGATTAATGTGAAAAATAATATTATAATGAAAATGTATTTATGTAACTGTGGTAAAAACAGATTCAAAGAAATAAAATACAAAATTTGATACATATGATGAAACCAATCTATTATTATTTATATATGATTAGAACTCAAAAGAAAAATATCAGTCCCAATGCTTTTCTTGTGATCACTTCAACGATGTACCTGAATCCACAATGGTGAAAGATAAATTAAATAGAATTTGGAATCTGAAAGTATGATTTCATGGCTCAGCTCCACGATTAAAAGCTCTGTGTAATGTTGGGTCCCCTGTCTAAAATTTACTCCACTTGAAAGCAGCAATACATTTCAGTGTCCAAGCAGACACGATGGCGGAGGCCAGGCAGACTAATTAAATAAATAAAGCAATACTTATAACAATAGTTTCCTTTAAATATTTCAATTTTGGTTATAAATGAAGGAGACATGATTGAACTTTTATCATCAAATATAATTACTTATTTCTGAAATGACCAATTATTGTCTCTGAAAATTAATATTATACCCAAATCATTAAAAATGCATGTGACCATGGCCTTGAAGCAGGTATTCCATACTTCAGCTACAAGTAGTATATTTGTTTTTTGATTAGTAATATGTATGCCACATTCTATCTGGCTTATATCCTTTGACCCATATTATAATTGAAAGAGCTTTAAGCTGGGTTTAATGATCTTCTACCTTTTCATATCGAATTAATATAATTTAAGAAATGTTACCTAAGTTACTTAAATATATATCAAAATAATTTTGGGGGTGCCAATAGAAAAATTATACAAAGTATGCCCAAATCAATATTAGCACCTATATTATTATAAAGAGAAGTTATAAAGAGAAAAAGACGGTAATTCTAAAAGAATATAATAGGAGTGGATCAATCTTTAGAAATTAATTTAAAGTAGCTTCATAAATAACATTTTTTTATTTTTTATTTTTTTATTTTTAAAGGAGCTTTAAATTACATAAATGTTACATCGAAAATATAAGGGATTCCCATATATCCCACACTTTTCCTGTTATCAACATCTTTCATTAATGTGGTACATTTGTAAAAATTGATGAACATATATGGAAGCACTGCTATTATATTTATATAATGAAAACATGAATAACATTTTAATAAAAAAACAGAAAACTACAGCTATCTCTGACTCAACATTGAAACTCAACAAATTTTGCAAAGGAGAACAAATATAAAAGCTATCATTTATTGAGCACTTTCTGTAGATATGGAATTTTGTGCACTGTGGTATTTAAGTTGAACTATATCATGGTATTTGTTTGCTTAAACAGCCTAGGAAGCTAAGACATGCACATTACTTTATTTCATCTTTATAGCAACTCTCACAGCTAATACATGCCAGAGCTAAGATTCAACTTTACATCTCCTTTTGTGTGCAAGTACTTTTCAGTCATATATTGCTTCCTATTGTACCAAGGCCTTATTTTGCAACCATCTCTTGCCTTCATGATGAAATGAAACAAATCATGATTTTTGAGTATTCTTAAGCCATTAAGATAAGAGAAAGAGACCATGAATGAAAGCTACTACCATTAAGAGACTATGATGCAAGTACTTATCTTAAGGGATATTTAAAGGATAAATGCAAAACCCCAAAATATTGTATCTTCAATATACAATTTCTACTCTTTAATTCCTATAAGAACCAGAATACAATTGAACAAGAAAAAAAATATATTCTTATAATGGACATGCAAAATATAAAGAGGTAAATTGGGACAGAGGCAACATAAAGAGGAGAAACAGAGGGATGTGGGAGCCGAGAACATGCATGCTATTGAAATAAATTGATATCTTTTGATAGCAGTAGTTATAGATATAGGTTGTGTAATATGAACACCAGGATAACCACAAAAAAGTATTTGAAAAATATACAGGAACATAAATGAGAAAGGATCAGTCAGAAACATTACAAACGTTCAACTATACAGAAAAGGGATTGCAAAAAGGAAAAGAGAGGTACAATTCAGCTGTTTTAATCCACAGGAGAGCTCCAAGAAGAAAATGATCCAATTACTATCTGATTCTAAATAACAATATGATGATTTCCTCAACAATAAAAAGTAAATGAATCTGGAATAATGTACTACCTGTATACATTTTTTGAATGAAAAAATTTTTTTCATCTCTTATAAAAAATGAAATCATAGAAAATAAAATGTATATACTTAATGCTATATAAGAAATCTTAAGATATGAGACATAAATTTATATGATAAGTTCTGACATGGGTTGGCAATTAAATTTTCTGAGGCTCAGTTTCTTATCTTGGTAATCCACATTAATTTGCAACAGATTAGTAAATATGATCAACTATAATAATGTTTTAGCAAAATATATTTCTTGTAGAATCAAGCACATGTTTTACAGTGTTCCAAATTAATTATACTTCTTTGTCTAAATTATGAAATGCTGTGTCTGGAGTGAATAAAATATAAAATTTGAGCTTTTGAATGGATTATTATCCAAAGAGATAATGGAAGTACAAAAAATATCAAAACCATGTAGAAATGGAATATCAAATGTATGAGGTGCTGGAGGTCTTCCAAGTATTGTAATTTTGTGAATTCAGAATACTTACTTATAATTTAATCAAAAGGATTAGTAACACACCCACAAACACACCTTGGACTTACATAGAAAAATATTTGTAGACAAAGGGAACCAAAAGAATTTTTACTTTTTCAATTCTCTAGGTGTTCCTGATGAGCTGTTTATTCAAAATACTTTTGAGGACCAATATATTGGGCTGGTATACAAAAAATAAAAATGTCATACACTATAAACTATCTGAGAATAAAATATGGTGTTGTGATGGGGGATTGACATATTTTAGAAAGAGTGGAAGATAGGCCTCAATGATAGGGTGACATTGGTAAAAACCTGAAAGAAGTGATGAAACATGACATTAAACATAACATTAAACATTTATTAGTATTATATAAATTCCTTCTAGTCATCATATGATTTAATATTTGTAACAACTCTAGGGGTTTAGAATTATTATTTTTCTTGTACAAATGTGAAAACTAGATTTAAGATTTAAAGAACTTAGTAAAAGCTCAAAACCTAAAATGCCAGTAGATTTAGAATCTAAACCCTTAACTGGCCTTCAAAGGGCACTGTATGACTGCGCTATATTTCTTATCTACAGCATAGATGGAGTGACTTCTGAAAGTGCTCTCCAACATAAATTTCTCTGAAACTGGAATATTCATGGGGATTTCTATGATACAATTTGAAAGATAACACCACTTTTTATTTTCTCATTAGTTGCCATAAAATACCTGCATATTTAAATCACAGGCTTATCATGTATTTCATGGCTTCCAATTACTACGTCTTTTTCTAAAAACGTACACTTGGAGATGTTTCAGATCACGTGTGGTCAAATAGAGGATGGTTCAACTGAAATTCAAACTAATTAAACTATTTAGAGAAATACAAAATAAATACCCAAACAGGAAAGAAAGAAAAGATGTAATTCAATGTTCAGCATCACCATCATTTCAATTGCCTGGATCCCTCTCTCTTCTGCATGACTCTAATGAAAGCATTTTTCACCTCTTTGTTCCTAAGACTATAAATGAGTGGTTTCCACATGGGGACAACCATAGTATAAAAGATAGAGGCCACTTGATCGTTTCCCAAGGAGTACGACTTCTTTGGTTTTAAATAAGTAAAAATCACGGTGCCATAAAAGATGGTGACTCCCAGGAGGTGGGAGGCACAAGTAGAGAAGGCTTTGTGCCTGAAGTGGATTTAATTTTCAGAATAGACAAGATGGACATGTAAGACACAGAGATTGTAATAAGAGACACAGATATAGTTGAGCCAGCAAAAATGAATATCATGATTTCAGTGTCATGCGTGTCAGTGCAGGACAGGGCTAAAATTGGGGTTAAGTAACAGAAAAAGTGATAGATTACACTGGAGTTCCAGAAATGCAAACTGTTCATGCAAAGAAACATGGCCAAGGAGTCAGTAAATCCAACCACATAAGACACAGTGATGAGGGCGTGGCAGAATCTCGTGGACATAACAACCTGGTAGTGAAGAGGCTGGCAGATAGCTACATAGTGGTCGTAGGCCATTGAAGAGAGAAGAAAAAATTCAGTGGCACCCATGAAGCCAAAAAAAGACATCTGGGTGAGACACCCCATGAATGAAATATGCTTTTTGGAAGTCAGTAAGTTCTATAAGGTTTTCGATGTGATGACCATTGAGTAACTGAGGTCAAGGAATGACAGTTGACTTAGGAAAAAGTACATGGGGGTGTGAAGCTGGAAATCCAGGCAAATTATCAGTATCATCCCTGAATTCCCCAGCACAGTAATCAAGTATATCTCAAGAAATAGTATAAAGAGGACATGCTGGATCTCTTCAAAGTCTGTCAATCCCATAACGATGAAGTCATATATATTTGTGTTATTCCTACTTTCCATAGTGTTCAACTGTTAACTGTTGAGAAATTAAAGGTCACACTTAGCATGAATGACGTCAAAACAGTTTCTGTTTACATGAATGATCTAGAATTTTAAAATATTAGTAATTTGAGAAATTCATAATAAGGAGAAATTTAAAGAATATAACTGAAAAAATCTTAGTTTGATTGCCCAATATATATTAGGTAAAAAATTATTATTTGGATTATATAATTAAAACTATTATATATATTTCATAATTATAATTAATATGAAATTGTTAAAAATAATTCCTTTTATTAATAAATTCATTGAATTGAGGATATCATACTATAGATTTCACTATTGGACACATTTTTAGATGATAAAAAGGGCAAAGAAAGTTAAATAAATTATCCAGATTCACAATAATTAACTGTTGGATATGTGATTTCAACCTAGATTGATTGAGTCCAGAGATCATGAGTAAAACACTGTGTTCCCACTTATATTTAATTTCAGAAAAACAGAATAAAATGTTAAATATATAAAAAGCAATGATAGAGAGTTTTATTGCATCATCTACTATTCTTTTGTATTTAATAATTTTTATACTAAAACAAATCAGAAATTAAACCCCAGGGCTAACACACAGAGGTATATTAATATTTACATAATACATTACTACTAATTTTCAGAAGATATGTTTTTAAGTGATTATTTAAAATTAAATTTCTTACAAAAATTATAATCTTAAAATATGTACACTGCTCACCTATTCTGATTTTTAAAATTCTATATTTCCATGTTTACAAATTCTGACATTACTTATGATGTAAGGCCTACATTATATGTATATGTTTCTGCATATTCTTCTAATAATATCCCCATTTTTAAAAATAATCTGAAATGCTCTAACTTTAAGAATAATACTTACCATCAGCCAAAAGTGGATGTCTAGAAATATGTGAACCTCAAGATTTTACTGTAATTAAAATACACAAATCATTTAAAGAGCCTGATAATTTTGTGACATAATATTTGTTTCCTTTGAGATAATCTGTTTAATTTTTTTGTCCATGCATAATTTTTGTTCTGAAGTAAATAAATCAACACCCCCAAAAATTTTTTTTCAGCCCCTGATCAAATAGAAAATTCACCTGGAAAATATGTCTCACAATGTACCAGGGAGCATAGCATAGCAGAGTATCCCTTCCCTTTTACTCTGATAATTCCATGGCGTCTCTTAAATTGAGTTACTGATAATGCAACATTTGGTCATCTCAGGGACCAATTCCAAGGTAGATTGCTTAATATGATTCCAAGGTCAATGACCAATGAATCCCAGGATTGTAACAGACTTGCCTTCCCTTGGAAGCCACGTGATGTGGCTCAAAATGAGCATCATTTTTTGGTATTCTTTTGTGATTCTCTACTTTATGACTGGTTAAAAGAGGTCTTTCTAGGGAAATACTTAAACTGTGGATGAAAAGCTGGAACGTTAATCACCAGGGATGGATTAACACACTTTTCACACTGTAGCATGTTTTATATTTAAAAGTATGTCACTATCATAGAGAGTAAACATTGTTCATTACATAAGAATTAAGCACAACAAAATTCAAAAAAGGAAATGAAAATGAATCATAAATGTTTTTAATCTTTAGATGTATTTTCTTCAGTTTTCCTTTTTGCATATATACTTATTTATATGTATACTTATCTCTTCACATAATTTTTATGACACGATTTTTGAGTCACATCTTGATTTTATTATTAAATATTTATAATACACCTATATCTTTGTTAACTGCATTTTCATGAATTTTGTGTTGGCTGCCAAGAAGCATAACTAATTCCTTTCTAGGAGTGTGTACCAGCCATTGAATGGGTATATTTGAGACACCAGAAAGTAAAAATTAGTGCTGAGATTAGTAAAATTTTACAATTAATTTAATGGCCAAAGACTCTCTGAAACGCTTTCTTGTGACTCTTGTATTAATTAATGACAAAGATATCAAATTTCTTGTAAATTTATACACAACTTGTACTAGAAAAACTGTTTACATTCCAGAATTACAGGAGAGAATTTGATGGTATGGATCATGTAATTACAAAATAATATGTTACACATTTGATGAACTTTTGAAAGTACAATTCTTCTCTTCATCTAAAAATCAGTGAAATTAAGAAAGGCTAATTTGGAGATTAAAAAGAAAGCATCAACTTTTTTCACAATAGGTGATCTTGAGGGTTGAACCAAATGAGAGACTAATGGAGATTTTCTATGTCAATACCACCTCAATAGTGTGTCCTTGCTATCTGCAAAATCACCATGAGCTATTTTATTCTTCCCAGCTCTGAAATAAAGTTTGTTGTTGATATCAGAAAGTGTGGGAGGGGCCATATGTAGTGTGGGAGCAGGAGAGGGTGGGGAATATGGGAATCCCCTATATTTTTTATGTAACATTTATGTAACTAAAGCTTCTTTAAAAATAAAAATTAAAAAAATTAAGTTTTTATAGTCATTAAGTGTACTTTTAAAAAAATAAAGTTGTATTGAAGTATATCATTCATTCGTGAATATACATAAACAATAGGTATATAGTACATTAAGTGGTACTTTTCATAATAAAAGTAAAAGTTGAAGAAAATAATTTACAAAACTGGTTTTATTACAAATCTTTTTTTGCTTTATCTTTATTAATGGGATTTCAATATAACAACTTTTTAAAAGACAATTTTATTCACATACTATGTGTAACCGTTGGGGAATTTGATGCAATTATAAATTCCAAAAATATAATTGGATCATACCTGTAATCTAACCTGTTAATCTGGACATGATTAAATTATGATTAGGGCGTTGACTGGGCCATGTCAGTCAGTAGGGCGTTGAGCCCCACCCACCAGGGGGTGGGGAATTGAATGTAAAAGGCAAGACAAAGAACAGAGAAAAAGCAGTCTTTTGAGAAGCAGTCTTTAAAAAGCAGCTTTAATGTTAGAAAGAAGGCCCCAGGAGAAGAGAAGCGAACCCTTCGCCTGATCGCCTACAGCTGACCTTGTAGAGGAAACAGGAGCTAAGCCCGGAGAGAAATGCAGCCCCGGGAAGAGAGGAAGCCAAGAAGCCTAAACCCTGGGCAAACGTCGACAGCTGTCTTGCTCCAACACGTAACAATGAACTTTGGTGAGGGAAAAAACTTATGCTTTATGGCCTAATAACTGTGAACTTCTACCCCAAATAAATACCCTTTATAAAAACCAACCCAATTTTGGTGTTTCACATTAACACTCCTTTGGCTAACTAATACAGAATTTGGTACCAGAAGTGGGGTAGTGCTTTTGTAATTACCAAAATGTTAGAACAGTTTTATAAATGGGTAAGGGGTACTTTTTGGAGGAATTGTAAAATGCTTAATGAAAAAGGTCTAGATCACTTTAAAAAAACTGTTGATAGCAATATGAACACTAAAAAAACTTTCTATAATGTCTTAAAAGTAAATGATAAAACCACTATTAAAAACTGGAGGAAAGGTGATCCATGTTTTAAAGTTACAGAGAACTTAATGAGATTAACTCCTGGTGTTATATGTAAGACAGAATTTAAAAATGGCGAACCGGAACATTTAGCTAAAGAACTTTGCAAGGTAAACTCGGAGAATGTGGCTTAGCTTCTCCTTGCAGCTTATAGCAAAATACTAGATAAGCGAAATACACTAAGAACTAAACTTTTAGGCATGAAAAAAACAGAAACTGATTCTAGAACTTCCAAGTTTCTGGAAATCAAATTCCCAGATGAAAATGCCCTATTTGAAGACTTTACTAAACTTAGAACTCGTAACTCAGAATTGAAAATGCAGTTATCTCGGAAAGACTTGTGGAAAGTCTTATTGTCTGATGACTTAGACCCCTGCTTCCTACATGCTAAACCAACAAATTTTTTGAGAGAGCTATATGAACAAAACCACTGTCAGCTTGGACAAAAGAAGACATGGAAAGGAGAGATTGAGAAAAAATCAGCTTTGAGAAAAAAACCGTGGAAGCAGAGATCTAGGATTAAGACATCTCCTTGGGCCAAGAGAGGATCCCCACCCATGTGTACAGAGAGGGTAAGTTTGCCCCTACAGTTAAAGAGGGTAAATGTTCTTACCCGATGTTCTGAGAAAGTTTTGATGCCCCATGGTGCAAAGAGAGTAAGTTTTCCCCAGCAGTTGAAGAGGGTGGATGTCCCCACCCGATGTTCTGGGAAAGTTTTGCCACCCCAGGGTACAGGAAGGGTAGAGCACATTCCTCAAAGATTAGGGCGGTTAAGGTCAACACTCCATAGGTCTGAGAGGGGTGTACCTGTCCCCCATGGATTAGAGAAGGCCAGGTGGTCAACCCATTGCTCTAAGAGTGTTGAACCTGCATGCCAAGTGTTAGAGAAGGCCAGGTAGTCAACTCATTGCTCTGAGAGGGTTAAACCTATATGCCAAATGTTAGGAGGAATGTTGTCTTCACCTCACTGTTCTAGGGGGGCTAAGACTCTAACCCAAAGATTGGGTAAGGTGTGGCAATCACCCCAACACCCTTGGAGGGTGAGGTCTGGAGCTTGGTCAACACCCAGATGCTTGAAGAGGGTGAAACCAAGAAAGTAGCCATTGAGCAAGCCTGTAGAGAGGGTAGGTCCCCATGTAGCCCCAAGGAGAAAAAACCAACGTCTTAAGAATAACTCTCAGACTTTAAAATAGAATAGAGGATGCCCTGCAGGTTTCCTAAACTGTAGAAGATCCATAACTCATGTTTAACATCCCAATTTCTCCTTATGATATTAAAAATGTTTATCTTTTGTCTTTCCATTTGTGTATTGAAAGCAGTCAAATGGTTTTGTAAGTTTCAGAAGTCTACAGCAGACAGAATTTTGCCTGAAGACAAACAGTATTTCTTTAAACTGCCTATAATATAATTTTATACTTGAATTGTTACTGATTTAAGTTTTTTTAAGAATTATAATATATTTTTGAAATTCAGAGGGTGGAATGTAACCGTTGGGGAATTTGATGCAATTATAAATTCCAAAAATATAATTGGATCATACCTGTAATCTAACCTGTTAATCTGGACATGATTAAATTATGATTAGGGCGTTGACTGGGCCATGTCAGTCAGTAGGGCATTGAGCCCCACCCACCAGGGGGTGGGGAATTGAATGTAAAAGGCAAGACAAAGAACAGAGAAAAAGCAGTCTTTTGAGAAGCAGTCTTTAAAAAGCAGCTTTAATGTTAGAAAGAAGGCCCCAGGAGAAGAGAAGCGAACCCTTCGCCTGATCGCCTACAGCTGACCTTGTAGAAGAAACAGGAGCTAAGCCCGGAGAAAAATGCAGCCCCGGGAAGAGAGGAAGCCAAGAAGCCTAAACCCTGGGCAAACGTCGACAGCTGTCTTGCTCCAACACGTAACAATGAACTTTGGTGAGGGAAAAAACTTATGCTTTATGGCCTAATAACTGTGAACTTCTACCCCAAATAAATACCCTTTATAAAAACCAACCCAGTTTTGGTGTTTCACATTAACACTCCTTTGGCTAACTAATACACTATGCAACCCATTCAAAGTGTACAATAAATGGTTCTCAGTATAATCTGTCAATATCAAGGGCCTGGCATAATGGTCTGTCTTCCTTCACGATCACTGCCCATGTATTTGGACTCTTCTTGCCTTTCTATTAGAGAAGGTAGCAGGACTTTACACAATGGGAATTCAATATTCTTTTGGTTATTGTATGGCTCTCCACACACTGAGAGAATGCCCCATGAG
>JAQZBX010048003.1:0-20320 GCA_029593785.1 Cabassous unicinctus | reverse complement strand
GGAATATTTTTCTATTTATTTAAGTCTTCTTTGATTTCCTTTAACAGTGTTGTGTAGTTTTCTGTATATAAGTCCTTTACATCTTTAGTTAAATTTATTCCTAGGTATTTGATTCTTTTAGTTACTATTGTAAATGGTATTTTTTTTTTTTTGATTTCTACCTCAGATTGCTCCTTATTGGTGTACAGAAATGCTACTGATTTTTGAGCATTGAACTGGTAGCCTGCAATTTTACTGAAGTCATTTATAAGTTCTAGAAGCTTTGTTCTAGATTTCTCAGGGCTTTCTATGTAAAAGATCATGTCATCGGCAAATAATGAAATTTTCACTTCTTCCTTTCCAATCTGGATGCCTTTTATGTCCTTTTCTTGCGTCAGTGCTCGGTCATGTGCTTCTAAGACAATGTTAAATAGGAGTGCTGATAGAGGGCATCCTTGTCTTGTTCCCAATCTCAGAGGGAACACTTTTAGGTTTTCACCATTGAAAATGATGTTGGCTTTGGGTTTTTCATATATATCCTTTATCATATTCAGAAAGTTTCCTTCTTTTCCTATATTTTGTACTATTTTTATCAGAAAAGAGTGTTTTATTTTGTCAAATGATTTTTCTGTGTCTATAGAGATGATCATGTGATTTTTTCTTTCAATCTGTTTATGTGGTGTATTACAGTGATTAATTTTCTTATATTGAACCATCCTTGCATACCCGGGATGAAACCCACTTGGTCATGGTGTATAATGCTTTTGATATGTTGTTGAATGCGATTAACAAGTATTTTGTTGAGGATTTTAGCATCTATGTTCATTAGAGAAATTGGTCTGTAATTTCCTTTCTTGTGGTATCTTTGCTTGGTTTTGGTATTAGGGTAATGATAGCATCGTAGAATGAGTTAGCCAAATTCTTTCTACTTCTATTTTTTGGAAGAGCTTAAGCAGGATTTGTGTTAGCTCTTTCCAGAATGTTTGGTAGAATTCAGCTGTGAAGCCATCTGGTCCTGGGGTCTTCTTAGTTGGGAGGTTTTTGATGACTGAGTCTATTTCTTTACTTGTAATTGGACTGTTGAGCTCATCAATTTCTTCTTTCATCAATGTAGGCTGTTTGTGTATTTCTAGAAACTTGTCTATTTCCTCTAAATTATCATTTTTGTTGGCATATAATTTTTCAAAGTATCCTTTTATCATACTCTGTTTTTGTGGGGTCAGTAGTGATATCCCCTTGCTCATTCCTTATTTTGTGTATTTGAAACTGTTCTCTCTTTTTCTTTGTTAATCTGGCTAAGGGTTTGTCAATTTTATTGATATTCTCGAATAAACAGCTTTTGGTTTTGTTTCTAGTGCTTTCTTACTCTCTATTTCATTTAGCTCTGCTCTAGTCTTTGTTGTTTCCTTCTTTCTACTTCCTTTTGGTTTTGTTTGTTGTTGTTTTTCCAGTTCCTCCAAGTGTGCAGTTAAGTCTTCAACTTTAGCTCTTTCTTCTTTTTTATATATGAATTTATGGCTATGAACTTCCCTCTCAGGACTGCTTTCGCTTCATCCCATAGGTTTTGATATGTTGTGTTGTCATTTTCATTAGTTTCAAGGTAGCTGCTGATTTCTTTTGAGATTTCCTCCTTGACCCACTATTTGTCTTAGAGTGTGTTGTTTAACTTCCATATCCTTGTGCCTAACGTGTTTCTCTGGCTCTTTGTGATTTCAAATTTCATTCCGTTGTGGTCAGAGAAATTACTTTGTATGATCTAAATTTTTCTGAATTCATTGAGAGTTGTTATGTGGCCTAGCATGTGGTCTATCGTGGAGTAAGATCCATGTGCACTCTAGAAGAATGTAAATCCTGCTGTATTTCAGTGTGGTGTTCTGTATATGTCTATTAAGTCCAGTTCCTCTAATGTATTGTTGAGAACCTTTGTTTCTTTAGTGATTCTCTGTCTAGATGTTCTGTCTAATGATGATAATGGTGTGTTAAAGTCCCCTGCTATAATTATAGAGGCATTTATTTCTCCACTTAGTTTTTCCAGGGTTTGCTTCATGTATTTTGAGGGACCCCAATTAGGTGCATAAATGTTTATGATTGTTTTCTCTTCTTGAGATTTCCCCTTTTACTAATATATAGTGTCCATCTTTGTGTCTTACAATAGTTTTGCATTTAAAGTCTATTTTGTCTGATATTAGAATAGCTACTCCTGCCCATTTTTGGCTATTGTTAGCTTGTAAATCCTTTTCCAGCCATTCACTTTAAACCTTCTTGAATCCCTGGGTCAAAGGTGGGTTTCTTGTAGACAGCATATAGATGGATCATATTTCCTTACCCATTCTGCCAATCTGTGTCTCTTGATAGGTGAAATTAGTCCATTTTCATTCAGTGTTATTACTCGTAATATATTTCTTAGTTCAGCCATTTTTCTTTGGGTTAATGTATGTCATATGTTTTGTGTTTTGTTTTGTTTTTTGTCTTTTTAGTTGCTTTTAAACTCTACTCCAACTCTCTCTCCCTTGTTTATTCCTTTCAACTTGTAGAACTCCCTTTAGTGTTTCTTGAAGTGCAGGTTTCTTATTGACATACTGTCTTAATTTCTGTTTATCTGTGAATATTTTAAACTCTCCATCATTTTTGAATGCCAGTTTTGCTGGGTAGAGAAGTCAGGGCTGGAAGTTTTTTCTTTTAGTATTTTGACTATGTCATACTTCTGTCTTCTTGCCTCCATGGTTTCAGCTGAGAAATCAGCACTTAATCTTATTGTGCTTCCCTTGTATATGATGGTTCTCTTTTGTCTTGCTGCATTGAGTATTTTCTCTTTGTCTTGAGCATTGGACATTTTGACATGTGTATGCCTTGGAGTTGGCCTGTTGGGATTTATACTGTTTGGGGTGCGCTTTGCTTCCTGGATGTACACATCCATCTCTTCCATTAGGTTGGGAAGTTTTCAGCCATTATTTCCTTCAGCACTTATTCTGTTCCCTTTCCCTTCTCTTCTCCTTCTGGGATGCCCATAATGCATATGTTTGAGCTTTTTGTGTTGTCAGGTAATTCCCTGAGTCCCTGCTGGATTTTTTCTATCTTTTTGTCTATTTTTTTCTACTGTCTGTTTGATTTCAGATGTATTGTCTTCCACATTGCTAATTCTTTATTCTGCCTGTTCAAATCTGCTGCTATGTGAATCCAACGTCTTTTTAATTTCTTGGATTGTGCCATTGGTCACCATCATATCCATTATCTTTTGTGGAGTGTTTACAATTTCTTCAGTATGTTCTCCCAGTGTATTCTTAATATCCTTAATTTCTTCCTTCACTTTTTCAAGTTGGTCCATGATATTTTTTTTGGAAACTTTGATTAGTTGTTCAATGTTCTGCTTCACTTTCTGGTTTTTAGTTTGTTCATTGGATTGGTCTATGTTTTCCTGTTTCTCAGTGTGGTTTGTAATTTTTTGTTGCCCTCTAGTCATCATTTTATATTGATGGATTTATTCAGTTGATTAGCTTCTCTCTCTGCTCTAGAGTTTTATTTAGCTGGTGGTTCTGTGTTTGTGTAAAGTTTTCTCTTTGATATTTTTTCTTCTTATTTTATTTTATTTTCTTGCTTCTTTCTATTTTCCCTTGAAGGCAAAAGATTAGGGCCAGAGGAATCGAAAGATGTGAGAAAGGAAGAAGGATAATAGTAATATTGATAAAAGTTAGAAGAGGGGTCAAATAAGACTTAATGAAGTGAATATTTAACTCATGTAGACAGTGTAGAGTAATAGGAAAGAAAGTGGAGTACCTACAATGGACTGGGAAACGAAATAGAAGCATATATATGTAATGATTTAGAAGGCTAGAATTATGAGGAAGGAGAGAAAGAGTTAAGAAAGGGCTAAAAGGAAAGAGTTAATATTAATTAAAAAAAAGAAAGAAATAAAATAGAGGGAATAGAAATTGTCACCCTTGAGTTGTGGGTGTATGGAAAAAATGTGGTATTTAATAGCCACAACAGAAAGCAGAAGGCAGAAAGATGAGGAAAGGATAAGAGATAGTTTGGAATACAAAATCAATATATAGAGAGAATGGGAAATTACTCAAGAAGAAGCACAGCAAAGAAGAGACAAATCAGGAGCACCTAATTTTGAAAAAATGAAATAAAGAAGAAAGGGAGGAGGAAAGAGGAAAGAAAAGCAAGAGACAACAAATAAACAGAGAAAAACCAAACAACCTCACAGGCAAGCAGTCAAACAGATCTAAGGGGATCAATATTTCCTGGGGTCCCATGGATCCTGTCAGCCTGCTTGTGTTTATCAAAGTATTTCCCCAAAGGGTTCTATATGCATTTCCTGAAGCAGCTTTTTGCTATTAAATTAAATTAAAAAGAATTTATTTTTTGTTTATTAAAGTGACCAATTTATTTATTTATTTATTTTGTTTTTTTTCTTGGCGTTATACAGGACCAAAAATAAGTCCTTCTCTAGACCACCCCCCTCATGGAGGGGGCACTAACTGGGCTCGTGGAAACTATTCAAGCACGTCCCAATTTCTGGATTCCCCAGGGACTCAAAAGTCTGATGTTTGTCAGTGTAGAACGCTAAAAATGGCAGGCTCTGCCCTTCTGGATCAGAGCCCCTGTGTCACAGGCCTGTTGGTAAATGAGGCTTACTCTGCAGTTTCGCCTCTCTCCTCAGCCTGGTGCTGCTTCAAGCTGGCTTATCCCCTCACCAAAGTTATGAGGGGGTCCAGGCAGCCAGATCGACAGCTAAAATATCCTCTCTCTGCTTTCTGTCAGAACTCTTCCTCTCTTGGAGATTACTCCTTTCCCCAGCTCCATGGGGCCTGGGGCTTATCCCTGGGCAGCTAGTGAAATCAACTCCCTCAGCAGATTAACCCCTCCCCTTCTCTGGGTGCTGATTCACTGCATCTATTTTGTTCGTCTAAGTTGCAGGGGGTTTCAGGGAGCCAAATCCCCAGAAAATAAAGCTCTTTTGCCAGAGCTCCCACCTCAGAAAATGCTCCCTCCCACTGGACTTTGTCACCCAGTTACCGGACCGGAGTCGTGTTTCCAAGTGGCTTTTTTTTTTCCCCCATAAGGTTGGTGGTCTGCCGACTGTGTTAACCACCACAGGCAGGCTTAAAACTCACGAATCTCTGTGGTTCATTCCATGCTGTTGATCTGCCCAGATAGGTGTTCCAAGCTTCTCACTCCACAGGCCCACAGCACAGACCCCCTTGCAGGACCCCGTCCACTATCTGCTGTGTTCTGGGAGCTGTCCGCAGCTGCCCTCCTAAGCCAACGCCATCTTGCCACTTCAAAAGAATCAACTTTTAGATTCTTTTTTTCAATCCTGTTACCTCCTATAGTTACATTAAAAATATTTTTTGTCACTTCGGTTAGGTAATTAACCAGCTATTGTTTATCAGTGGATTTTGATACTAATTAGTCAAATGTTTTAACCTCCTGACAAATTTGATATTTTCCCTTCTTGGAATCAAGCACTAAAGGATAACTTTTTTATTTCAACCTCTGTAAAATCCCAAAGAATTTGTTCTTACACCTTAGAAAAAAAAAAGTTACCATAAATAGTTAGGTTCATTTGATATGCTATGAGTTGCATGAGAAGTATTGTCAAATTGTTTAGGATTTTCTAACCTTCTATTGGTTACTTTTGTATGCATAAAATATTATTCATTTAAATATTTAGATATTATTTAAAGTTCCTAGAGGTTTGGCAATCATCTAACTGTCCATGATATGTCCTGAAGCAGCTACATGTTATTAGAAAACAGTATGGTGTTATTGAGCATAATTTTAGGTACCATAAAAAAAATGCTACATGCCACAAAACAACCAAATTTCCTTGTCAATTACATTAGCTTTTTCTGCTGCTTCTGTGGAATACCTCACAGGCAGCTATAGTTTAAAGTTTCATCTCCAGTCAAATAAAAATAGTAAAGGGAAAATGATATTAAACATGATAGGAGGTGAGTATATAAATTATTTTTACCTTTCAATTAATATAATCTTGGTAAAACTTTAATGGTGGGACATGGACAAATGCCTCAACTGACAGAGATTTTGGTCTTCTTAAAATGGACTTTGCATAGCTTCTCCCTTCCTTATATGATATATGAATAAGTCTTTGTTATCATATATCTATTTTCCTTATAAATAAAGGATTTTCCTTCTCAGAATTGTGACTGTTTGAGATTATTGTGTGAATCTGTGTAGCAGATTGATATTATTTATGAATTCCAAAAAGAGATAAGGATTGTATTTGTAAACAGGTTTGTCCCTCTGTGTGTGATACCATTAAATTGTATTAGATTCATCTGATTTATCTTTGATTAAATTATTTTGAGATTAGGGCTTAGATTCATCCAAATCAAGGGATGTAACTCGGTTTAACTCCCCACCTCCTTGGTGAGCTATATAAACAGACACTCACTCAAGAGGATGCACAGAACAAGGTACAAGAAGAGAGCTCCATAGACACAGAAGAAGAGTTCCTGGTCATTTTGGTCCTGCCATGTGATGGAAAGAAGGAAGCTCAAACAGCTAATTCCCTGGGGAGAGCTAAGCCATTCACCTGATAGATTGCAGCTGAAGAGCCCAGAGCCCAGAAAGAAATGAGCACTCCAGCCTACAGTGGAGATGATGAAAATTTGTCCCTACTGAGATTCAAGAGGAAAAGGAATGCTGAACCCTCGCAGAGATTTGCAATCATCTTGCTTCAACACATGGCAACAGACTTTGGTGAGAAATTACCTCTTATGGTACCTTGCCTTGGACTCTTTAGAACCTTGTAACTGTAAGCTTTTACCCCAAATAAATACCCTTTTAAAAGCCAACAGATTTTTGGTACTTTGCCTCAGCACCCCTTTGGCTGATTAATATAATCCTAGAAAGAAAGATTTTGCTTTTAAACTGATTTATTCCTGTGGGTGTGATGCTATTTGATGACATTAAATTTGATTTAGTGCCCTTTGAATAGATTACTTGAAAAGATGATTTAGGGTGTTTGAACTACTTCAGTGAGGTGTGACTCAGGTTGAGTCACTGCCCTTTTGCTGGGTCTGATACAAATGAATACAAAGAGAGAGACAGACAGGCACAGGAAAAGAAAGCCACAATGTTTGAGCCTGCCATGTTAGAGAGAGGAATAGAGGATTGCTTAAGCACAAAGCCACAAGGGGCCGGGCCCAAAGAATGGCTCAAGAGGAGATGGTTCCTGCTATATGACTGATAGTTTATAGCTGACATCAGGAAGAAATAAAAGAGACTAGAGTGATATAGGATGCCTGGGAAATGACAAGCCCTATGCTTGGTTGTCCTCAGATAAGCTTAAACCTCAGGATCAGTGGTCATTATGTGGCAGCTGACTTTGTTGAGAAAGCATCTTGGATGGTACCTCAATTGGACATTTTATACCATTGGACATGAATGCTTATACCCAAAAAAATCCCTTTTATAGAAGCCAACTTATTTCTGGTACTTTGCATTGAAAGCCATTTTACAAACTGAAACATTATTTGGTACCAGGAGAGTGGATTAATGCTGCTTGCAATTGTCAAAATTGCTGGAATGGTTTAATAATGGATAAAGTATTTCTTGGAAGAATTGGGAGGTGCTAGATAGAAAAGTCTTAAATTTCTTTGAAAAGGCTGTTGGTAAAAACACAGGGGCTATAGTTAGTTCTGATAAAGTCTTAGAAAGAAATGATGAAACTGTTATTGGAACCTGGAGGAAATGTCATCTTTGTTTTAAAATTGCAAAGAACTTTGCAAGATGGACTCCTAATGTTAGATGGAAAGCACAATTTGAAAATGATGAGGTTGGACATTTAGCCGAGGAGATTTCTAAAGTAAATGTGGAAATTACAGTCTGCCTTCTACTTACAGCAAAATATGAGAGGAACAAGATATGCTGAAAACTAAACTACTGGGCACAAAGACACAAGAGACTTATGATTTGGGAAATTCCAAAGTTCTGGAAAAAAAGCCCCAGAAGATAGAGCCCCATCTGAAAAATTAACTAAACTTGGAACTTGTAAGTCAGGATTAGAAATGCAATTATCCAGGAATATATTGTGACCTTCCTGTATGCTATTCCAACAAGATATTGTAAGATCTGTATGAACAAAACTATTCTCAGCCTGGACTAAAAGGGATAGGGAGGGGAAATCTTGAAGGAAAACCTGTGAAATCTTAGGTCTGGAATTAAGACATCTCCTTGGGCCAAGGGAGATACCCCACCCATGTGTATGAAAATGGTGTTTGCCTGGTCTTTGATGAGGGTGTTTCTTCCAACCCTTGTTCAGGGAGAATTTGGCAGTACCAGGCCACTGAGAGGGTGAAGCACATTCCTTGGTATTTGGTGGGACTTAGGTTTTCACCTACTTCTCTGAAGGGGATGAGCCTGTTCCTTATAGGGTGAGGAGACTTAGGCCACCACCGCACTGTTCTAAAGGGATTGGACCTGTATGTCAAAGCTTAGGTAGAAGATTGCTACCAGCTCAATGTACCCAGGGGGTTGACACTGTCCACAGGATATTGGGGAAAGTGTGGCCATCACTCCAATATTCCTGGAGGATGAAGTCTAGAGCTCATTTGCCATCTAGATGCTCGAAAAGTGTGGAACCAAAATTACAGCCATTGGGCAAACCCTTAGAAATCATGGGTCCCCATGAGGCCCTGAGAAGAAGTCATCGTTCTAAGAATGATCTCAGTCTTTGAATCTAATGGAGTATGACCTCCAGGTTTTCAGAAATTTTGGGGACCCATGATGCATGGTTCCCTCCCAATCTTTCTTTATGTTAATGCAAATGTTTATCCTATTTATGTCCCTAATGTTTATATTGGGAGCAGATAATTTGTTTTCTAAGTTTCACAGATTTAAAGCCAGATGGGAAATATAACCCAAGATAAACTGCATGTCTATAATTTAAATTTATGTGATTTTGTGCATAACATTGTTACTGGAATGATTTAAACTTTTTAGAATATTGTGATATAATGAAAGTATTTTGCACATGGAAAGACATGTCTTTTGGAGATTCAGTGGGTAACGTGTGTCAGTTTGAGATTTTTTTATGAATCCCAAAAAGAGAAAGGTTTTTTAAAAACTTATTGATTCCTGTGGGTGTGATACCATTTGATTACATTAAATTCAATTGAGGGCCCTTTGAATACAGTATTGGATAAAATCTCTATTGGGGTTTTGATTGGATTATGTCAGTGAGGTGTGACTCAGATTGAGTCTCAACCTTCTTGTTGGGTCTGACAAAAATGGTTACAAAGAGATAGCCAGACAGACACACTAAAAAGAACCCTTGATATTTGATATTGCCATGTAAGAGAGAAGACTAGAGGATCTCTTAAGCACAGAGCCACAAGGGGCTGGGCCAACAGACCAGCTCAAGATGAGATGAACCCTGCTATAGACTGATAGCTTACAGCTGAACTCTTAATGAAAGAACATCCCAGACTGATATAAGATGCCTGGAAAGAGACAAGTCCTATGCCTCATTGCCCTCTGATGAGCTCAAACATCAGGAGATATCAGTGGCCACCTTGCTTCAGTATGTGGCAGCTGACTTTGGTGAGAAAGCATCTCTTATGGTGCCTCAGTTGGACTTTTCATGGCTTTGAAGTAGTAAGCTTTTACCCAAAATAAATCCCATTTTTAAAAACCAAGTCATTTATGATACTTTGCATTGGTAGACCTTTGGCAGACTAAAACATAAAGCTATAGCCCTCACTTTAGATTAAAAAAAAAATAGACTTTGTTTTATCACCTGGGGTATTCCTGATATTCTCTAGAGCAATAGTGTCTATCAATTTATTGGAAATTTAATCGAGGTACTTTGTAATGTCTTGCCCATGAACCAAAAGCTTGAATGTCTACCACCCTAAATGTCAGTGTAGAAGTTTGACATTGTTTATGAATTCCAAAAATAGATATTGTATTGTGTTTGTGGACTGGTCTGTTCCTCTGGGCATATTAGATTAGATTGGATTCAGAGGTTTCACTCTTCCTTGATTAAATTATGATTAAGGTTTTGATTGGACCACATCAGTAGGACATTGAGTCCTTGTCCCTTGGTTGGCTGGAACTCACAGAGAAAATGACGTGGTAGAGAAGAAAGTTGGAGATTTGTATGCTGGAACCTCAGGAAGTAATCACACAGAGAGGTAGATATGTGCAGAAAGAGAGAAGGCGCCAATAGACATAGCAGTGGCCCTGGGAAGATAGACAAGCCATTCACCTGACAGTTTTCAGCTGGCCTTGTGGAGAGAGAAGAGCAGTTGAGCATAGAGAGAAATGAGCCCTGGGAAAGAGAGAAGACTTGTCCCAGACTATGGGTGATATTGAAAGAAGCTGGGGACACAGGCCTTTGGGAGGAAGATGCCTGAATCCTCACAGACACCACCTGCCTTCTTGTATCAACACCTGGCAACAGACTTTGGTGAGGGAGGTAACTTAGTCTTTATGGCCTGGTAACTGTAAGCTTCTACCCAAAATAGATACACTTTATAAAACCCAAGAGATTTCTAGTACTTTTCATCAGCACCCATTTGGCTGACTAATACAGATTTTTTTTAAAACCTAAGATGAAAAGGACCTTATTAAGTCCTATTGACCACCAGTATGGCAGAAAAACTATTAGGAATTCACCCCTGGGTACATCTGTCAAAACTAAAATATCCTCCATGCACTTGGGAGCTTTCTTCAATTTTGTATCTCAAGCTGAAATTGACACAAGGATTCCACAGCCATATGGAATCTGATGTAGACAGTTTTTGCTCAAGATGTCAGAACAAATAGCTGATGCTCAGGACCATAGATTCCAGAAATGCCTGAATTTCCTTATCTTATTCTTTTTCTTTTCCTTTTCACTGTCCTTTTAATGTTCTCTTATCCATCCTATACCTCTGGATTAGTCTGCCAAAGGAGTGCTGATGAAAAATACCAGAAATCTGTTGGCTTTTATAAAGGTTATTTATTTGGGGTTGAAGCTTACAGTTACCAGGCCATAAAATATAAGTTACTTCTCTCACCAAAATCTGTTGCTACATGTTAAAACAAGATGGTTGCCAACATTCAGCCTTCCTCTTCCTCTTAAAGCTCCTTGGTCCCAGCTTCTTCAAATATTAGCTGTAGGCTCGGGTACATCTCTGTCTCCTGGGGCTCATTTCTCTATGGGCTCAGCTTCTCTGTTCTCGCCACAAGTTCAGCGATAGACTATCAGGCTGTCTAGGCTTTGTCTCTCCCCTGGGCTCAATTCTGTCCTGGCTCAGCTACACTGCTCTCTCCCATGTGTTTACTTCCCAGACTCCAGCTCAAAAACTTCTACAAACTCATATGCTTTGTTGTTTTCTCTGTGAAATGCCTTTGATGGGTTGGGCCTCAATGTCCTACTGATATGGCCTAATCAAAGCCTTAATTATAATTTAATTAAGTAAGAGTGAAGCCTCTAAATCCAATACAATCTAATGTACCCAGAGGATCAAACCAATTTACAAACATAATCCAATATCTATTTTTAGAATTCATAAATAATAGCACAATGCTACAACCCCTCTAAATGCTCAGTCTCCATATCCAAAAATATTGTACTTACACCATCATAATTTTCTTTTATCTCCTTTTTACATTATTTCTGTCTTATGAACTCCTACTTTGAGCTGAATTCCTTTGTCCTTCTAGCACACCATATGGCAAATGAAAACAATTAGTCACTGCTAGGTCTATGACCATCGCACACTTATTCCTAAAACATGTATTTATCTAATGACCACCCCCTTTACACTTGAAGATGTTTCCCTGAGAGGAGAAAAATAGATACAGAACCAGATAGATCTCCTTTTTGGAATGACTTGGCGGTGCCATATGAGTCCCTGAGACAGGGATTATTATGTGGCCACACCCAAGGAATGTGGTGTTTTTCCTTAAAACTAGACAGAGGAAAATGGTGAAACCATATGGCAAAGAACATTTTCAAATTCTATATGGTAAGACTCCTTTTTTTGTGTGTTTGTTTGTTTGTTTGTTTGTTTTAAGTTTTTATACAAAGATACTTAGATTACATAAAATCTACATGAAAATTGTAGGGGATTCTCATATGCCCCACTCCTTACCTCTCCCACACTTTCCCAAATTAACAACATCATTCATTATTGTAGTATATTTGTTACAATTGATGAACAAACATTGGAGCATTGCAACTAAATGTGGATTAGAGATTACATTACATTTTAAACTCTCTCCCACACAATTTTGTAAGTTATGGCAAGATATATAATGGCCTGTATCTGTCATTGTGATGTCTTTCAGGAAAATACAATGTCCTGAGAATGCCCCCATATTACACCTATTTTCCCCCTGTCTTTCCCCTCAGAACCTCTGGTGGCCACTGCCTCCATATCAATGACAAAAGTTCTTCCATTGTTAGAATAATAATAATTCTATAGTAGAATTACAGTAAGTCTATTCCAGTCCATTGTTCATTCCCCAATCCTGAGGATTCTGGGATTGTAGTGTCCACTCCACTTCTTATTGAGGGGGGACTTAGATCCCATGGGGCAGATGGATGGGACTATCATGCTTGGCTAGACTCCTTTTACTTTCATGAGCTTTAAAGGGAGTCAGACCCCCTTTAAAGACACTATTTTTCTCCAAGCCCACTGAGGTGTTAATAGCATCAGAACTTATTCTATTCAAAGCAAAAACTTCTAGTGGGTTGAAAGGTTGGGCAAGAAAATTGTTGGTTAAATGAGACTAAGATATCAAATAACAATGAAGATGATAGTGATTATGATTCTCCTTCTGGAGTTTACTTCACTTAATTATAATGTCAATATCCCATTCCTTAATTGCAATACATGTTCTTATTAAGCTCTTCAAGGACATTATTTTGTATGCTAGAAGTATACAAGATACTACCCATAAATTTGGTTAGTTCTGTTATATATCTTAAGTTATTTCCTCATGGTGATTTATGATAAGCTTCCAAATGAAAATTAAGTGTCCACAGGGAAAATTAGAAACATGAGGGCTAAGATATCTTCCCATATTATAAAAACTCATAAGAGACTATTGCCAGACTAAAGACACCTCTAAATGGATAATGGAAAATGCAAAACCCAGACTAAACACATAGGGTGTCCTGTTACCCTTGTCATTGGGACAGGTAATCTTCTATATTGGAAGATATACTATAAGGTTACAGATGGTATTAGAAAAGGTAGCTTTGAGTTAGAGAAATCTATATCCAACCTAAGGCAGGTCATCATCTCACAAGTTGATGAAGCATTAAAACTTTGCAAAATGGCTGTTCAACATTGTTTGTCTTTGAATTATATTCTGTCTTCCCAAGATGTGAGCTCTAGTTGGGACCCATTGCTCTGTAACTGAAAGTGGTATGAAAATGTTTAACAAGAGGTTTATGCTAGAGAAACAAGCAAGTCAGCTTATATAGCTATTAAATCTCATTGATCTGAGTCTCTTTTTGATTTTTTGGGGGGTCATGGAGACCTTGACTCACTGATGTCATAAAAGGGGCACATGTTATCCTCTTAATCATATTCATAATACTCCTCAGTCATTGCCTGAACTTTTTTCTCTTCTATGTTATTGCACAGCCACTAACTTGAAAAGTTATATAACTGAGGATACAAAACCAGAATGAAAACCTGAAACTTCATCTAACCCAAGAAACTGGCAATGAAACACAAGAGACTTTGATTTGTGAATGAGAGGCTGAAAATATCTTTGGTCAAGGCTTTGTAACTGAGGGATTGACCAAAAGGGTGGAATTTGATAAAATGTATAAAGAAAGCACTGGGTAACCCAGAGAACCAAAAACAAACAAACAAACAAAAAACCCAAACAAACAAACAAACAAAAAACAACAATAAAAGAAACAAAACAAAACAAAAAACAAAACAAAAAAAAATGCCTTTTTGAGTTTCCTCTTTATCATTTAAAATTGGAAATTCACACAAAGTCTTCTGACCCAGGTAGTCAATTAAGATTTAGATCATTAACTTTGACGCAGTACAAAATAAGGTCACCTTCCCTAAACCATGTCATATAAGATGGACAAACTGTCATTCAATCAATATGAGTCAAGCAAAGTTCCTTTTTATGACTAAAAATCATTTATTATCCCTAAAACTCTGAAGCTATTTGCATTATGGCTTCCTTTGCTGTAGCAAAACATTGGTGTACCTAATAAAATGCCATGGTCTGCAAACTCAACTCCAATTTTTCTTTCACAGATTCATCACTATTTCTGATACTTGTAATTGCAACCCTGCTCTTGGTACCACTGCAAATGGTAAGAATGAAAAAGGTTGAGGTAATGTGGGGGAAAAAGAAAAAATATTGAAATGATGTGGGGAAGAATTTTATAGTTAAACTAGATTCCTCCCCCACCCTAACTTCCCCAAATTCAGTAGGGAAAGAGAGAGATCTATCTACTGGAGAACTTCCATTGGCCACCCCAGTTAAAGGTGAGTAAGTCAGCCCTTCATGCTTATGTATCTCCTGGTTTTAGAAATCTAATGTGTCTATCACTTGTCCCAATTTACCATTAAACCATAACTTTAAGAATCAAAGCACATTCACTATTCAGAAGAAATGGAACTTGGTGGTACAAATTGGAGGAATATTTTCTGTTCTGGTTCTTTTTTTAGCACTATGATAATTTGCATCTACCACTGGGTATGCAAAACCCAGTCCAGAGTAAGTGCCATTTCTCTCAAGTGTCCATGTATAACCTTCAAGAGCCTCCAGTATCTGTCTGACTTGCAAGATATGTCCCATGCTAAGGAATCTGCCCTATACTCATGTTCAGACTCTATGTCTCCTGTTACCAGAAAGAATAGTTTTCAGCATGTCATGCCTCAGAGGGTGCAAGAAGAATATGCCTAAATTCAACCAGTGGCCTATTGAGATATGTAACCCAGAAGAAATCAGATTCTTATTCTTAATCCCATTGATGTGGGTGTGAATATTGCAAATAGGACCTCTTGAAGATGTTATTTTTATTTAAGTTGTGACCAATTGAATCAGGATGAGTATTAATCTTATTATTCCTGATCCTATAAAGAAAAAATCATGAAAAGGAGCTGGATATTAGGAGTTAGCAGGAACTAAGAAGAGAAAGAAGACAAGGTCACATGATGGGAAAGACAAGGAAGCCTAAAGATTGCCAGCCCACCAGAATGTTACAAATCCTAGGAAGAAGCAAGCCTTCCAGATTCTGAAACCATGAGATAATGCATTTCTGTTATTTAAGAAAACCCATTGTGTGTTATTTATCATAGTATCTCAGCCTAGCAATTAAGGCCTAGGCTATCTTTGCATTATTGTAGCCCCCAATATCCACTGATGTCATGGACCTGGGAACCACCTCAAACAAGAACACTGGATTAGATATCTACAAACTCCAATCACCTTCTGGTCCTGTAGCGGGGTTCTTGTGATGGTTATAAACAGTCAACATGTTCTACTTTAACACAACCATCAAATTCCCATGGTGATTTCCATGGGTCTCTTCCTCATAGGGAATCCCGTTATTAGAAAATTATTCTATTGTCCATGTGCCTGATCATATGGCCAGGCCATTGGCTACCACCTATGATTTGCTAAAATCTAGATATAGAGACAAAGAGGCTGCAATTCAGCCTACCAAGCTGATTGTTTTTACCTTCATCAATCAGTGTGTTGGCCTTCTAAGCAGGATGTTGTCCATTAACCTTAGATCTGATATTCTTGATAAAATCAGATTATTTTGGTTAATCAAGAGCTGTTTACAGGGAGCCACTCAAATGGCAATATAATCCAGCACCTACTCAGATTTCAAATTTGTTCCCAGAGGAAGAGAGGCACCCTGCTTCTATATACCACCTTGCATTCCCTGGTAGCATATACTTGTATCAAAATTTTCCATTTTATTATGTAAAACTTCTGGTCATTGCCTACCTCATTAAAGCATTTCTATAACACCACCCAAGATATCAAGGGTATGTCCTTCAGTCATAGGAATAGTATTTGTTATTTTCATTTTTTATACAATTTTTTTGAGATATAGTCACATACCATACAATCCATCTATAGTATGCCTTCAATGGCTTTTTTTGTAATCAGAATTGTCTATTCATCACTGCAAGCAATTTTAGAGCATTTTCATTGCTTCAAAAAGAAAAATACCATACCACTTAGGGATTATTTTTTTTATAGCAAATTAGTAATTTTCCCTCACCTGAACATTTTTGGTCCAAATTCCCAACAGTTGTCACTAGGTAGTTATCACAACTTTTGTAATAAGCCCCAGTCGACACTCCCACAGAGGTACCATAGAATACAGATAATTTGTTCATACAAGGAGTAAAGCTTTTATTCTACACAGTTTGGGATAACAACTTGTGAGGGCTCAGGAAATCTTACTGGTTTTCATTTAGTACAGGGGTTCTTAACCTTTTTTGTTCCTTTGACAGTCAGGTGAAAACCATGAACTCTTACTTAGTCCACACTATGCTGTGTATTATTTAAAAATGTATTACTCTCACATCAATGCATCCCCAAAATATTGTTTTTTTGAATTTCAATTCAAACTAATGGACCACTTGTTAGATCCCCTGATTTAGCTTGTCTAATCAATAATATTGGCTGAAGGGGTAGATTTATATGACTCTGTTTTACAACACTAGGTAGGGGAAGCCTTCCTATCAGGCCTAATATTCATCCCCTTAGGATGTTCAGGTAAAGGAGATGCTTCCACTTCACATAAAATTCTCTTCAAAAATTCCAACTTCTATCTAGATTTTCACTCTAGTTCCACCAACTGTTCCTTTCCTATATTTTCCCAATCTAATTGTAGCCTATGTTGAGAATTTACCAACAACTATTGATTATGTAATACTATGTAGTGGAGTTGTTCTCTCATTTTCTGACATTGAACACTCAGGTATAGGAGATACAACCACTTCATATAAAGCCTGTTCAAATATACCAAACATTATCCAAACTTCCATTGTAATTATATAACTATATATGTTTAATATAACTATAGCTTCCATTAGGACTTTACAAACAGGTTTTGGAGTGACAGCTTTTTGCAGTTATCCTATCAGGGAATCGCAGATACATCTCTTCTATGCTCCCTCATCATTTTATCCACTATTGCACAAAAGGCCTTTGGTCCCTGGGTGTGGGGAAAGAGCTGTCTAGATAAGGACCCCAAGTCCCTTTATCAATCCTTTTATTGATTAGATTACAGAAAATCAACCTTGATCATTCAAGGTCAGGTTTCTGGAATTCCTGCAAACTAGGTGAATAAAGATATTTTTAAGGTGGTTTGATTTTGGGTATCAACAGGTTTTGGTACATCCTACTCCCAAGAGTACCATATTAAGATATTTGTTATGAGTTCATCCACTTTGACTTTACTCATCTCATGTCTTAATAGGATTTTAAGGATGTTCAACCTCCTCGGATGAGTCCCTTTACTCTAAGTGTTATTTTCCTCATTCTTTGTGAATCAGAGTAGCCTTCTTTGCTGTCAGTTGTTTAAACATAAATTTTCTCTTTAGAAATGGCTCTGGAGCTGTTGACTGTACGTCATGCAGCCCAGAAGCTAAGAATACTATAGAAGGAGAATCTGCACCAACAAGTTATTTTAGCTGGGGTGCTAATACTAGAGTCTGTGATCTGGAAAGCCCAGAATTCAAACTAGACTCATCTTTCACTTTCATTTTAGCTATTACAGATAATAATCAAAAGGTTGTATGTTTTAATTTTATCATTACTTTGCATTTCCTTATACACCCAATGATCCAATTCACCAATAGTTGGCTCCATCATGTCTAGCTTCCATTGGTAAATTTTATCTCCACTAACTGATACAAGCACAGGTGCATTTTCATACCATTCATATCTCTGTAATCCCCAGAATCAAACATTTCTCATCACCTGCCCTTACTTCCTTTCTTTTCTCAAACCACAGGTTTCAATAAGTCAGGGTTTTTCTAGTGAATCTTACTTTTCCTGAAACCAACTGCAAAAGGAGTAATCTAACAGAGACCCAAATATGAAGTTTCCAGTTGTCCTCTCTCCACAGAGTAATGTAATGTGACAATAATACGCACAGCAAATTGCCAACCGAAAAAGCTCATGCAAGCCTGTGGTGTCGTGTTTTCACTGATGCTTAATATCATACTGCCTTTGTACCTGATCTTTAGTCTTTAGCCCCTCTGAGAAGTAAGATAAAATTTGGCCTTAAGCCCCCATCATAAATCTCATTGTTAGACTCTCTGGTGGCCAAATCCCCCAGGCAAACAAAAACATTCTTATCAGGAAGATATTTCCTGAGAGTAAATTTCACCTCCTGTTAGCCAAAGGGAAAGGCCAGACATCTCTTTAGTTAAATTAATTTTTCACTGAACACTCACATTTCTCATGATGCTAAAGAGGGTATATACATATCTGGATAAAGATGATTTCATGAATCAATGGTTGATTAATTTTAGGAAACCCTCATGAGTTCCCTGGGTTCTTTTTGCTCAGTGCAGAGAATTGGAATCCAATTCAAGGTTTGGTCATGCAAGAGAAAGTGTTTATTAAGCCAGCAGAGTTCTGGAGACAAAGTCTTAAATCAGTGTCCTCAAACTGCAGGAGTAGTAACTTTATATTGGCTTGAATAGTGGGAGCATTCAAGATTGACAGGTGAGGAGAGGTTGCACTACATGCTTTAACATGCTTGGTCATACATTGCATGTACAAAAAATGGCATCTAAATCCAACACAGAGTTGGAGAGTTTTACCATTATAAAGAGCTAAAACTCTTCTAAGTTCATATTACCCTACTGAGCTTGCTAAAAACTGTCAAGTCCTATTTTGTGGGTGTGTAGATTCTGTGGTTAGCTTCTGACCACAGCTACTGTATTTTTGTTTGCTTGGCTATGGCTACAAGGTTAAGATTAGCTTCATAGGGCCTAAAAGAGGAAGACAGATGTTGGGTGAGGGTAATTCATACACGTGGTCCTCACATAATTACTTAATTTTTGTGCTTTCATACTTTTATCTTACTTGTTGTGTCCCAGACCATCTTGTTTTGGAGAACTCATGTAGTTTCCCTTAGTCCATGAACAGTCTCCTTTTATAAATTTAAATAATCTTTTTATTTTTATTTTTAAAGAAGCTTTAGATTACATAAATATTACATTAAAACTGTAAGGGATTCCCATATGCTCCACTTCCTCTCCCTCCCACACTTTCCCACAATAGCAACATCCTTCATTAGAGTGGTACATTTGTTACAATTGATGAACCTATATTGAAGGGTAGCTACTAAACTATAGTCCATACTAGGGTTTACCAATCCTGTCTTCCCTTTCTTAGCACTACTGGCCTTACAAGACCAAGTCCTCACCTTGATCTTCCAGATAAGTTCAGATCAATATGAGGCCAAAGTTGTCTTTACATTTTCCTCCCTTCTGATAGTAATGACCCTGTTTATGAAACCACCTTCTTTTACATATCTGAACCCATTCACAGTGTTTTGCAAAGAGTGGCTCTGTCCCAGGCTATGGTATCTAATAATCTGAATAGTCTTTCTGGATTCTCTTTTGAAACAAGGGTCACATAGTACCAGAATTCTAAATGAGGAATTTAGGAAAGGAGTTATTGGCTGATGAGTCTTATGCACTATTTATTATTCTGTTAACAGTTTGTATTAAATAGATTGGATGTTATTAGATTATATAAATCTGATCTTAATTGATAATATGATTTTATTAATCTTCTGCAAGAGAATATTTTTCCAAAGGTTAAATACACTCTCATGCAAATTTATAGACTTAACATATGATAATAATTGATTCAACTCATTAGTGAATTCAACAACAGGATGTTACAGCTGTGTCAAAGTAAATTTGAATTCAGAAACAGAGCTTTTAGAGTGGAAAATCACACTGAGATAAGTTTATTGTTTTTATTTTTATATTTTCTGTTGCTTTTGTTGTCAGATAGAATAAAAACTGGTTGATTGCCTTATTTCTCTCCTGGACAGAAGTCATTTGCATCAGAAGTGGACACAAATGAACATACATATTAACATATAATTTCACAGGTTCTGGACCCAAATCAATAGTAAAAGGCAGACTAATATCCTGCATATATAAAGAAATCCTACATCTCAAAAACAAAAAGACAAACAACCCATTTAAAAAATGGGCAAGTGACCTGAAAAGACACTTCTCCAAGGAAGAAATACAAATGGCTAAAAAGCACATGAAAAAATGCTCGACATCGCTAGCTATTAGGGAAATGCAAATCAAAACCACAATGAGATACCATC
>JAQZBX010048002.1:0-20352 GCA_029593785.1 Cabassous unicinctus | reverse complement strand
ACCTGTTTTTCCCTCTCCCTGCCCCCAGAGCCTCCAGTGGCCACCTTTAACATGAAGGTACCTTATGCTTTTAGTAGAGATCACATCGCCCTATGAATATGGCTGACAGCGCCTGGCTCCAAAAGTAAGTTGGTCATGGAGGAGAGACAAGGTTTGAAAAGTATGGAGCCAGAAGCTAGTCTGTGAAAAATTCTCTCTGTCACCAGAAATGTAAGATTCTAAGCAGGGAGTTTGTGCAATGCTGAGTCAAAATTAAAGTTTTCTCTCCTCAGGAATGGTATAATTAATGCTGAATAGGCAATTATGAGCCCTTTATATTTATTTTCTTCTCGAGGGGAATTGTACCCAATTGCATTCATCAGCATCCTTGTGTTTGCAGGGCACAAACCTGCAATAGGTGCACTATAAATGAAAAATATATCTGTGAATTAAGCCACGTGTTTTATATGCCTAATGTGCCATAACATGGCACTACCATATCAAGACACAATGGCTAGCAAAAAGAAACTTTTCTAAGCTGCCAATAAAAAGATACAAATTCCCATCAATACTGCTAGAAAAAAAGATGAATTTTATTTTCTCTATGTATATAAAATGATATTATGACATCTTTGTCGTGTAAAGAGGTGATTAAAAAGCATATAGCCAAATCTGTAGGGAATAAAATATTATAGAGGTATACCAGGGGAAAATGCATAAATAGAATTGTTTTGTTTGTTTTTTTTCTGAATTGTATGGTGGTTGTGGTTTTTGCCAGTTCTTTAAAATAACTTTTTTTTTATTTCTTTTTTCACTTTAAATAAATATTTATTTTGTAGTCTTTTTTAAATTGGCCCCAAATATCTCAAAAGTCTCGGGACTCTTCATTACACAGTTCTGCCCCTGAAGGAAAGAAGGAAGATACACCATCTAGTCAGCATCTAAATAACAACGTAAGCCATAAACAACGCAAATGATATGTGTATACCTTTATAAAAGCCTACAGGTATGAGCACTGAAGGTCTCAGTGGGGTGGTGGGAAAACCACCCCTTCCCCAAGATAATAACTGTAGAGACTCTGGGAGAATGCAGGGTTATCCAGATTTCCGATGGAGAAGCTCAGGAGGAAAGAGTAGGAACGGAGTCTTTATGAACATCAAGCTTGAAGACACTCAATCTTTGTCTACCCACAACGTTTAGTGCAGAATCAAGCATACCAATATCAGTACAGTAATGATGATACTCAAAATAAGGAGCAAAGTTGTTTAATCAGTTATGAAGAGCTCTGCTACTGAAGCAGAGGCAATGAAGGCAGATGGTGAATGGCCGCAGCGAGATAAAGTTGCATCCATAACTAGACCAAAGTATGTGTAGATCGGAAACAAGTTGACAAATGATTACAAGAATAGCATAAGCAAGAAGGATTCAGGAAACACACTGAGGAATGAGAGCCTAACACTGCTGTAGCACTGCTCAGTTAAGCATAGCTACTAGTCACACTTCTCTCTTAGAGGGTTTGTGGAGCAAGGCAACAGGACAGCAATGTCAGTAGCCCAGTTGGGTTGGGTTTCCTTTCACTCTGGCTAGCTCAAGACCAAACTAGAAAAGAAATGAATGAGAAAAACAGCTAAATAAGAAACAATGGGGGAGACACAGGGCATGTAGAAGGAGAGGGATGAGAAAAGAATGGCAGGAAAGAAAGCTGCATCCAAGGTGGAGAAGGGAGGAGGCCCCCGCAGAGGCGCACATCTGATTCCACAGGTTGTCCCCCATCCGACTGTCCCATACTCTTAATACTCTGTTCTTTGCTTTTACCAGAGGGCAATGGCTGGGTGGTGAAGAATATTCCTGAACCAGAGTCCAGAGGCAACTAGTGGTTTTTAAATAGGGAACAGGGCAAAAAGAAACAAGATGTCTTAGAATAAAATGTCAGCCTCATTTTTCTAGAGTTGCCAAAATGGTAAGAATAACAATTGCTAGTGTTAATTAACTAGGTACCATGGACCAGGTATTGGGCTAAGCACTTCAGAAACATAATTACACTGAATATACACAACAACACTTTGAAGCAGGTGCAAGTATTATTTCCATTTTACCAGTTGAGAAACTGGAAAAGTTAAGAAATATGCCCAAGGTCATAAAGGAAGTAATTGGTAGAATTTTTAGGGTGATCCTTCTGAATACAGAATCCAAGTTCTTTAAAACTGTGTCATAGTACCTACTAATAAATGATAAACACTCACCTCCAACTAGAATAAGAAACAAATATCCTCCATTTGTGGTTTGGCTCACTTGAAGCCACAGGTAGCATGCCATTCCATTTCTTTTCAGGTTTCTGCGTTTTACATTCACCCACGTACATCTGTGTCTGAAAAAGAAAGAATTACACTGCTTGGCTTTCTCAAGTAGAAAAAAAATTATAGCAATCTATTCTAAATCGCTCTTCTTTCAGGTTTCTTGTTCGAAAGAAGTATCCAGATTTTGGAACCAATCTCCTAGTTAGTGCTCCAGCCAAAATCTAGTGTTAGCTTATTGGTCAAGTGTTGTTTGCCATCCACAGAGGGTAATGACCTTGAGTTTCACCAGGGAACCCTCAGTGGAACCCATGCGTCAATCGTTCATTATAGACAGCTGTACTGTTGTTTAAATCTCAGTATCTTGCTGGTATAGTGCATTTATACACTTATTTAAAAATAGCCACAGCACTAATACCCATTAGGAACTAATAGCCCAGAAAAATTTCTTGTCTTAGCTTGAAACTGTTGAAGTTCGAAGCTACTAGATTTCTTTTTACCCCCAACAAATTAAAATATCCAAAGTTGACATTGTATTGTACAATATTTGGATAACTCCCTCAAGCAGAAAATATTAACAATCCACAGAAATTTTAACATTGAAATAAATTTAGCACACCTGGCCAAATTACAAACCTTTGAAGCTAAGCTCTCTTGTCCAAGATTCTGGTGAGTTCTAACTTGGATATAATGGTCATTTAGCATATGTTTAAGGTTGCACAGAATGGTGAACATACTTCCTAACAGGTGACTGATAAATAGCAGTCTGGTGTGAGTTCATGTTAAGAGTGTGATATGAAAAGGTTCCAGGTCTGGGAGAAAGCAAACCAAAGCAGGCAATATGCATCCTGAGTGAAGAATGTTGGTTCCAGGGCTGCTTTGGCCTTGGATCTTTGAGAAGATGACCAGAATTTTGGGTCCTGGGATTTGGAATCAGACAGATCTTAGACCTTGAATAAGCTACTTAACCTTTGAGAATTACAGTTTCTTGTTCATCAAATGTAGATAATAATTCCTGCTTTGGAGATTAGTTGAGCACTAAAAACACTGTATGAAGCAAGGGGCCATAGACGATTCTATAGGACATCTCTTCTTGGATGTCCTTCAGGCCTTCCAAAAGGGAACTTACCAACTCCCCTTCCTCCACCACCACCATGCTCCATTCCAGTTACTCAAATCAAAATCATAAGAGTGAAAATCTGACCCTGTCACTCCCCCACTTAGAGCCCTCCAGCAGTCATTTAGTCCAAGTCTAAGTGCCTAAGGAAGAATGAGGCCCTCCGTGTCCTGGGGTCCTCAAGTCAACGACTGGGGTTTAGTTCTTGGGTGCTAATACTTCTCACCCCACATTCATTCTGCACATTAGCACTATTGGGCCACTTAACAGATCCTTTGCATGTGCTCCCTGCCCAGAATGCCTCCACCCCATCTCTCTTCTTTTCGCAGATTGGTGCTGCTTCTGTGCAGTTCACGGTAGCATGAACATCACCAGGAGCTTGTTAGAAATGCAAATGGGGAAGTGGATGTGGCTCAAGTGATTGGGCTCCCATCTATCACATAGGGGGTCCAGAGTTTGATTTCCGGGGCCTCCTGGTGAAAAGCAAGCTGGCCCACATGGAGTGCTGGCCCCCACGGGAGTGCTGGCAGGTGCAGGAGTGCTGGCAGGTGCAGGAATGCTGGCCCGCGCGGAGAGCTGGTGCAGCAAGATGACACAACAAAAAGAGGCATAAAAGAGAGACAACAGGAGACACTGCAGAGCAGGGAGCTGAGGTGGCACAAGAGATTCAGCACCTCTTTCCACTCTGGAAGGTCCCAGGATCGGTTCCCAGTGCTGCCTAAAGAGAAGACAAGCAGACACAGAAGAACACAGAGAGAGCAGACAGCGAGTGCAAAACAATGGGGCAGGGGGGAATAAATAAATAAATATCTAAAAATAAAGAAAGAAATGCAAATGCACAGGCTGCCCTCTCCCACATGCAGGAAATTGACTTTCAGGAATTGGGCCTAAGAATCTGTGTTCTCCAGGTGATTCTGATGCACACTCAAGTTTGAGAAGCATGGACTTTGATGATTTCCACTTCTCATTTGATTCCAAAATTAGGCACCATCTCCTCTAGAAAGCCTTCTCTGCTTCCCATAGCATGAATTAGATAAAGAAAATGCCCTCTTATGTAATTCTATAGCATCTGATAATATTGCTTATCATGCCACAGGGCAATTATGTGTTTAGTTGCTTATTTCCCTTTACAGACTGTCTCTTGAGGGAAGAGTAAATATTTTAGTTACCCCTGATTCCCCAGTACCTGGCATAACATATATATTTAATAATAATAGGAGTGAACACTTATAAAGTACATATTATGTATCTTGCCCTTTCCTAGTTCTTTACATATTTTATTTAACCACCACAATAACTCTAGAAGTTAGGTACTATTAATATCAACTTATTTTACAGATGAGAAAACTGAAGCAAAGAGAAATTAAATAGATTGTCCAAAATAACCCAAATGAATAAGCGTCAGAAATAGGATTCAAACCCAGGCAAGTCTGGCTCAAGTTCAGGCACTTATCCACTATGCAGTCCTGCCTCTGAAGCACAGCAAATGAATAAACAGTCCAATTGTTGGACATGTGACCACTCAGTGACTGGAGCCATCATCATCGTCACCATCAGGCTTCCATAAGCCAAATCCCTTGCCTAGACTTCTGCAGTCAGCATCAACTCACTCTTGGATCCTTTTTGTCTCAGCCAAATGCTCTCTCTTCATTTCTCATACCAAGATGGAACGAGTTCCATACAATGTCAAGGGCTTCCTGGGAAAAAATGTGTCACCAGTTCAGTCCCCTGGCCCCTCTCTCTCACCCTCGAGAGTTCACGAGCTTCGTGTCAGGTGATGCTGCTTCTGAGCACACCACAGTCCAAGACTTCACTGATGGAGTTATTCCCTCACACATCGCCCCTTGGTACCAGCATAAGAAGACAATGACTTCCAATTCATTTTAAAGCCATCAGTCAGTACCGATAACCTCCTCACTCCATCCAAGTGGCCAGGCACAATGTGGTGGAATAAAAGGAACATTTTGAAATGCTTCCCAATGCACTTTTCCTCCTTAGTAATCCAGATTCTTTCCTTGTGGCCCTTTAGCCATCCCTACACCCAGCAAAAGGGTGGATGTTGGCCTCTGAGGGAAGAAGGAAGATGGCACAAAGGAACTGCTCCTGTCAGGCTGATAAGGAGTAGACAATCCATCAAGAGTCAGGAGAAAGAGCTGAGCTGGAGGAGAGAAAGAAGGAGAAATAGAGAGAAAAGAGAGGAGATGAAAAAAGAATAGAGGGGAGGGGAAGGGAGGGGAGGGGGAAAGAATTAAGAATGCCTTAATGTTCTACCATTCTTAACTCCAGAGTTGAACTTCTGAGTAGGGACATAAGAGAAATGCCCATTATAGGTGTCATTCCTCACTTCTCTGGGCAAATTTTTGGAAATTTGCAAGCCCTTTAGAAAAGTCCTGAGTTGGTCATGATGCCAGAGCACTATCATTTCAAATGGATTGGCAGTAGAAGTGGAATTGGCTGCAGGAGCTTTCTAGGTAGATGGGTAGAGAGAGTACTTGTGATTTCCCACAGCCCAAGGATCCAGAAGTCCCCATGTGTTCCAGTGGGGGACATGTGGATGCTAAGACAAGTTGTACACTAGGAGAGGCCTGGGTCAGGACAGAGGCCATAACATGGGGAAACTTGTGGGCAGAGGTGACTGTATTTGGTTTGACCTGTGGCTGCCAGTGTAATGTCCAAAACACAAGGCAGGGCAATCAGATGACACCAGGTTGTTTGCTCGGCGATCATATGGAATGAAGTATTTCAGAGAAAGCAGGCAAAACCCAGAGGACAGTCAGTAAAACACAGGTCCCAGAGGACACTCAAACATCTGCCTGTACCTATATGGCATCTAGTAAAGAACGGAAAGAGGAGAGGCCCTTTGTGATGCAATAAAGAGGTAAGAGGCTAGAACTTTGAATGGACTAAGTGTTTACCAAAACTTAAACCCTATTTTATGCCAGAAGCCACTGAGCTACATGCAACTAAGTTTTTGCAGCCATACCCAGGAAGGGGGCTCTACGGCAAGGCAACTTTTGGTATAAGTAAGTTCTACCCTCACCACTCCACCCGCTAGACAATAGGCTTGGCATGAGGGTCGGATAAAAATTTTAAAAGAAATAGAATGGTGGACTCTTCGTTCATTCAATGTAGTACTACACTGTTCACAAAAGTGTCACACTAGCTTCTCCAGGGGCTTAAAAGGTACCTAAAGAGCATATCTGGGGGCCTGCCAATCCACAATCGTCACTGTTCGGGGGGTACCCAGGATGAAAGTTCCCACTGCATGGGATGGAATTTGTCTCCATCCTCCAGTCTATCCCTCTGGTACTTAGTGTTCTTTATCAGGGTGCTGAATCACTCTTAAAAGCTTCCAAAGTTGGGCTGGAAAGAGAAGTATCGTGTACTGGGGGGGAGTGAGGGGTTGTGGTGGAATAAGTCAGGCATGGGATAATCTCCACTTTCAGACTCAATGAAGCTTGTGGTTTACAACACAGTTTTATCTGTCTGTGCAGCAAGCCCGCATCTCCTAATCTACATTCAGGTAGTGATTTTGAGTATTATGTAGCTTGAAAACTTGAAGTGAATTTTCTGGGTGGTTAATAAGCTATCTACAGCAGTATTAATGAACAGTGACCTTGCACTGAAACAAATGCTCCCTAAGTGTTTGTCTCTTCATTACTCCTCTAATATCATAGCGTTTTGCTTCCTTATTTTCCAAGCTGCTTACTGTTAGCCAATGTTTCTACCTTACAAAATCAGAGCTGCTATGTGGGTGCATTGGGTGGGTAGCCAGATATCCTTCAGAAGCCACAACGGAAGGATGTGACACAAACCCCTGAGATTTTATCTTCGCGCCCCATTGTTGCCCAATGAATATTCATAGTCGGGAATATTTGTATAGGTGTGGCGCTTTTACATAGATCCATTTGATTGTTTTATTGAGCAGTCACTACATGCTATGCACCACCCTAAATGCCAGTAAAACAAAAAATCATGGGGAATGACATAGTCTCTATCCTTAAGAATTATTTACAGAAAATTCTAAATATTCTACCTTTATAGGAAATGGGCATTTAATATATGCAATTCTTATATATGTTCACATATATATTTATATCATGAGCATAAACATTCAAATATTATTAATAATAATAGCTAATGTTTATTAAGTGCCATACTCTCTGATGTGACTGTGCTCAGAACTCAGCAGCATTTTTAATCGATCTCTACAACAATCCAATTCATTCAGCAATATTGTTAAGGCCAGTTTACAGACGAGACTATAAACCAATTGCCTAAAATTCATGTGGCAACTGACATGCGGTGAATCTACCATTCAAACCCAGGACTATATAATCAACATTAAAAGGAACACTTTTATCTCCCCCCCCAACATTTCTATTTTTGAAAACAATACACAAAAGACTCTGTAATACAGTGCAATATATACTTTAGTCTGACTAATTATCAGAATTTGAGAGGCTTTTAAAAAAACATATATACCTTGGTTCTATTCTTAGAGATTCTAACTGGGTAGAGCTGAGCTGGGCTTCCATCTCTGTGTATTTATAAAACTACTCACCCAATTCTTATGGGTGAGTAGGATGGTCATTGCTGTAGAATCAAGAGGCAGGGTCTACACTAAACATGAGATGGAAAATAGCCAGATTATTTAAGGTAAATAATATCCATTGATTCAGAATGAAAACACACAGAGACAAAGAATAGAATCTAAAATAGCTTGATTAGTCCTGTTTGTTGGGGAAAAAATTCATCTAGACAATTTATTTTGTGATAACCAGAGAGTTCACTGAAAACATCTAGGTTCTTGGGGTATAAAAATAGCTGATCTCTTGTGCCTTGAGAGATAAAAGCCATAGACCAGATGGGTTTTTTCTCAAAATTGAGTGTCCCTGAGATTCTCCTGCTACGTTTGGGTATCCAGAAACTGAGATTAACTTTAGGGCAGTGAAGAAGGACAAGACCACACCTTGAGTTACAGCTATACAGGCACCTGTGTTATTGGTATACACCTTCAGGGAAAGCAGGAATTGCCTTTTACCTACTTTTGTTTCCCTCCCAGTGCCCCAGGTCATGCCCTGCTTACAATGGGTACTAAAAAATATTTATGGAATTAGAGTCTCACCCTCTCTTTCTTCTCTTGGAATTCTTTCTCTGGAATCCATAACTTTTCCCACCAAAGACTAGAGTTTAACTTTAGGAACAAGGATAACTGGTCACCTAAGATTAAGACAACAAGATTTTTCTTTGGTCTGAATGCCCATGCCTCTAGTTGATTGTGTCCGTCTGCCACCCACAGTTTTGCCTTTAAGTTCCAGGATAACTCCGCTTGGGTTCAACTCACTTCAGGTGTGGGAGGCAAACTCTAGTTGCTTAATTATGTATGTAGAAAAGATATCAAAAGTTCTTCGGTGTTGTCTGTCATATGCATAAAAGTAGGAAAATGAAATGAGTTTGTTGTCATAGACACTGCCACCAAGGACAGATTTCTCTTAGTCTATCCCTGGAAGACAAGATAAAAACAAAAATGTACAAAGATATTTTGAGTCTTTACTTGAACTTAACTTGAACATTACTGTGTCTCTGCTCAAACACCTCATTAACTCATGCACCATAAACCTCAAACATCAACTTTGAAAACTCTTATACCAGCACCCATCATCATTATTTTAACTTTACTTCTGCTTGTCAAACTCAGAAACTCTTTCACTTACTCACTATTTTCTCTCTGCTTCCTTTGTCATTTCTTGGCGAGGTAGAGGAGTAACTGTGAAGAAGTAAACCCCCAAATGTCAGAAGGAGACTAGAAAGAAAGCTACCATGCTGAGGGTAGGTAGCTCAGGGGACAGGTGATAGGCTGTAGAAGCAGCTGCTTCCAGATCTCCAGCTCCATTCAGGTCATAGAAGAATGGCAGGCTCTGTCTACACACCTGCACCCAATGTGAATCTGGGAGTTCAAATAATTTTCTGGATTATGCAGTTGCTATTTGGAGAAAAAAAAAAAAACAGTTTTCTTTTAGAGAATAATATTATATTTGAGTTTAATGGATAGCTATCTCAATTTTCTATTTCACAAAGCAAGGATCTGTGTTGAATATGTTACCTTTGGGTGTCTTTCTGCTGATGATGGCTCTTGCTCAGATACGTTGTGCATAAATACAGAAATGGACTTGATCCCCTCACCTAGCATTATTTACCATGGCAAAAAAAAGCCCATAGATTAAATGGGTGCAATTTCATTGGCAATGAGAAGAGCTACAGTTATTGTCTCTTGCCCTAAGGGTATTTTAAGCTTTATACCAAAGTTTATTCATTCAACAAACATTTATTGAGTGCCTAATATGGCCAAGAAATGTGCTAGGTCCTGGGGCTACAGCAGTGATTAATGTGGGGTAAATATCACCCTTGTTCTTCTGGAAATCACGATCTGGTAGTGGAGAAAGGCATTTAGATAAGTAACTACCATAAACTGTGATGCACGCTGTGTTGGGAAAGCTTAGGGGACTGCAGGCACAAAGGGCCAGATGAACTAACCAAATCCTGGAAAATCCTGTTCACAAATGATTCCACTCATTAACAAAAACATCTTCAAATGTCCTATTTTTAAATGGGTTCACATAACACAGGGATGTGGACTAAGACTTAGACATGTCTTTTGTGGACTAGCATGGCTGGATGTGACCTGTGAGGGAAGAGTGGACTGACACAAGGGGCTGAGGCTGTCACAGTGAACCTAATTTTGGTCAGTCCTTCCCTTGATTTCTGGTTGAAATTCTCCCCCATTCCCCTTCCCAAGTGTTCCACATCCTTTCCTCGTTGCCTATGCAACCTCTCATTGTCAGAAGAGTCTCACCTTTTCTTTTATTGAGATGATTCCCTCTTGTTCAGCTCAAAATGGTTCTGTATGTTCATTCAACTCCTCATCCTCACCTCCCATCTCAGAGGAAGAAGAGCTGGTCAATATGAAAAGCCAGCATTTAACACCTTGTACTCCGAACTGAGTAGATACAGTTATGGGAGAAGATACCAACACCTGAAGCCAAGATAGAGAACTGAGGCTCCCTGGATTTCAGCGGATGGAGCCAGGGATGCAGGGAAGAGAGATGTGAGAAGAGAAAGTGAATGAAAGGAACATGAACATGGATTTGGCAAGGGCAAGCCTCTCCTAGGGATTTGCTTGGCACATATTTGTTTCCTCCTTTCCCATTTTCTCTCTTCTTTCATTCTGAAGCAGCACTTTTCATTGGGGTGAAGAGATAGGAAACTAATGTGACAAGAGGTGTGTGTTCTACATAAAATGCCCTTTGGGCTCAACCAAACAGAAACATATGTGGGGAGCTGGCCTCACTCTGGTCTCTGAGGATGAGATGGAATGGAACTCTGAAGTATCTCCTGCCCAGAACTCCAGAGTAGGACAGCAAACAGAAGTTGAGGAAACAACAATAACCAAAAAACCTGAGTCAGGTGGCTTGGTCCGTGCTTTTGGGTACAGTGGGATATTAACATAAGAGAGTTAGACAAGTCACAGATTCTCTTGAAGCAAGAGGAGCAAGAGACAACCATCAAATAGAAAGGAAGCCTTACTAAAAGCCAGCTTTCATTACAACTGACTGATAGGCTAACTCAAAGTGACTTAGGCAAATCAAGACTCAGTATCTCACCATCTTTCCTCTCTGTTCTCCATGTGGCTTTATTCTCAGGTTCCACATGGTGACAAGACAGCCCCCATCAGCTCCAAGACAGAAGCACTTTGGCTTCAAATTCAACAGAGAACAGTACTTCTCCTTCCTCGCCTGATCATAATAGCTTAAAATTCCACAGCTCTTACTGTGTGCTGGACATTGTCCTAAGTGCTTTCCTATGTTACTGCCTTTCACCTTCACAACTCTTATACTTAGGCACAAAGGAGTGAGGCAGTGGCCTGAGCCACACAGCTAGCTTGCAACAGAGGACACATTTGGACCCTGCAGTCAGGATCGATCCAGAGTCTGGACCCTCAGTCAATATGCTTTGCTGCCTTCAGCCTAATGCCTGCGGAGGGAGGAGGATTGTATATGCATCCCAGCCCCAATCACCTTGACCGTGATGCTTTGACCAGCCAGACCTGAAGCACATGCTACACAGAGCTGGGAACAGAGTTAAGGCCACCTGAACCCTGGGCTGAGAATGCACAGGGGTGGTGTGATGCTTGATTGTATGTGTCAACTTGATTTGGCTATAATGCCCAGTTATTCAGTCAAACACAAATCTAGGTGTTGTCATGAATATATTTTGTACATGTGGTTAACATCCACAGTCAGATCACTTTAAGTAAAGACAGTTACCTTTGAAATTATGGGTGGGCCTCATCCAATCAGTGGAAGGCCTTCAGAGCAAAAACTGAGGTTTCTTGGAGAAGGAGAAATTTTTCAGAAATTCTACATCAAGACTAACAACAATTCCTGCCTGTGTTTCCAGGCTACCTGATGGATTTCAGATTTGCCAGTCCTTACGATCATGTGAGCCAATTCCTTAAAATGCACACACATACACACACATATCCTCTTTGGTATGTTTCTCTGGAGAACCATAACTGATACAGGTGGTCACCCAAAGGAAAATCTGGGTGCTACCAGCAGAAGAGGGGTGAAGTAGTAGACTGCCAAACACTAAATGTCCCATTCATACTCATTCCCCTCTCTCTCTTGCCCTCCCTTCTTCCCTCTGCCATCTATTACATGTTTAACACAAAGTACACCATGTGTCAGATGCATGAATGGAACACAACCTAGAGCAAAGTCCTTCCTTTCACAGAGCTTAACATTCCAGTAGGGATGGTGACACACAAAACATAAATAGGTATTAGTCATAAGTACTATAAGAAAAATGAAGCAGGGCAAGTGGTTAAAGAAATGAGGAAGGGAGGGAGAAGGTGTAACTATTCTACATAAGCGAGATCAGAGCCAGCCTCTGGCAGAGATCTGAATATAATGAGAGCAGAAGTGAGCAAAGCAGATGCTGTGGGAAGGGAGATGCTGGCAGAGAAAAGAGCAAGGACAAAGGCCCTGAGGGGTGCATACTAAAGGAGTTCCCTGACTACAGACAGCAAGGGGAAATGGGAGGGAATGAGAAGAAATGAGGCCGGAGAACTTCCTCAGCCTGCTGCTTCTGATCACCTCCGACACTACTGCGCTTTCTCTATCAAAGCAGATGAAGGAACCCTGAGCTCTCTCCAAAGGTGTAAACCGTAATTCCAGCTGCTTCAGTCTAAAAGTCCCAACTGCATCTCAAACTCCACATGTTGCAATTAAACTCATCCTCTTTGATGCAGACTTATTTCTCATCCCATTATCTTCCTATTTGCTGGTCACTACACACTGTCCTACCTGAGAACACCCTCTCCCAGACACCAATGCCTTGGGGCTCTGGTGACATTGCTCTCTCCTTCACCAGCAAGACCCATTCAAAGAGCTTTTACTTCTTATTCTCTTTCTGCAGTATCTCTCACACCTGCCCCCTGATTGCATTCTAGGTTAGACCCTCATCATATTTGACCACAGACAACGGCCACAATTGTTGCCTGTTCTTACAACCTCTACCATGCCCTTTTCCAAGCTGGACCTTACACAGCTGGTCGAGTCCTCTTCTGGTAGCACAATGCCAATCATGGCAGCTAAACCTCAACGTGTTTCAAATGCCTTCCAGAGAAGATTCAAACTCTCAGCATGAACCTAGTTAATATTCAGGTCCTTGATAAGGAAAGTCCCAGACTATGTTTACAGCCTAGGGTCCTATATCCAGTTAGGCAAGCTAATCATCTGTCATTTGGTATTCTTCTCCCTTTCTGCCTCTCTAGAATGCATTTTCTCAATATCTCTAGCTATGGGAAACTTTTCAGCCTTCCAAGATTCAGTCCAAATACCTCCCTTCATGTGACCTTTCCTTACCCTCCCACTGGAAGTGATTTCTCCCTGATCCTTTCTCAAAACCTGTGTTACCTCATTTGAAAATATACTCTTCTTCCCTTTAAATCCTCTTCTTAATTTCCTTCCCAAAAACTATTCCTCCCCAACTTTCTCCTGCTCATTAAATGGCATCAGCATTTACCCATTTTGAGGGTCAAAAACCTAGATGGCATTCTTGTTCCTTCCCTTCCCTTACATCTCACACCCTTACCATCAGCAAATGCTATTGGCTCTACCCCCAAACATCCTGAATCTCATCTACTTATTCCCTCCATCACTTCCACCTGAGTACCACCTGTACTACTCAGCTTCTTAACCAGTCTCACCGATTCCACTTTCCACTCTCCAACACCACTATAGCCCACAATTCCCCTAGCTTCTCTAATGAACATCTGCATCTCCTACTCCAAATGCATCAATATATTCCCATCACACTTACAGAAGAATCCAAATCCTCACTATAGCCTGAAGAACCCTCTATAAAGAGGCTCCACTTCCCTTTCCTACTTTATTTCCTTACCATTTTTCCCAATGCTCCCTCTGCTACAGCCATGTGATAGGTTGAATTACATACCCAAACAAACACATGTGCTTAATCTTAACCCACATCCCTGAGTGTGTGAATCCATTGTAATTAGGATCTTTTGAAGATGTTATCTTTAGCCTAGGTGAGGTCAGCTGAATGAGGGTGGGTCTTAATCCATATTACTGGAGGCCTTACAAAGAGAAGAAACTGGAGTCCAGAGTCAGAGAATGCTGCAGGGAGAACAGGAAGTGAGTGGAAGCCAGAAAGAGCAGACACAAGGAGAGAGAGATCGCCATGAGATGGAAGGCAGTGGTACAAGCCAAGGAACCCCAAGGATCTCAGCAAGCTAGCAACGGAATGCTATGGTCTTTGGGGGAAAGCACAGTCTTGCCAATACTTTGATTTAGGACTTCTGGTCTCTGAAACTGAGACAATAACTACCCATTATTTCAGCCAACCCATTCCATAGCAGCCTGCCAAGCTAAGACAAGACACAATGACTTTCGTTCTTTTCCTTCAATATGGTCAAGCTTATTATAATCTAAGAGCTTTTGCACTTTCTGCTTCCTCTACCTGGAATAATCTGCCCCAAAATATTTGCAAAGATGTTGCTTTTCATGATTCAGGATTCAGATTAAGTGCCACCAACTTCCCTGACCATTCTTGCCATGATTTATCTTTCTTCATAGAACTTAGCCCCATTGAATCAGACATATTTTCTTTTACATGTGTATTATTGGTTCCCCCTACTAGAACATATATTCCAAGCCATGAGGGACCTCATCAATCTTATTTTCCACTATATCCTCAGCATCTAGAACTTCACCTAATACACAATAGAGACTCCAAATGTTGGTTAAGTGAAATAACAAATGAATAAAAGATGAATGGAAAAAAATAAACAATTGAAATTATACCAATTGCTAGCACCCAATAGGTAGATAATAAATATTATCTGTCCTCCTTAGTAGTATTAGTATTATAAGCTGATCTTTCTCTAAATATAACTGTGCTCTGGAGTCCCCTTCTGATTACATTTACTTGTTATTTATGCCTCTGAGAGATTGTATGCTTCTTGAGATGAGGCATCTCATCACCTTTACTCTTCATTTCTCCCCAGCAGCTACCATAAGCACACATGGATGCCTAATAACTAAGAAGATCAGTTATTGTGCATCAGTTTCAGTCTAAGGACGTTATATTTATTAACTCATTTAATCTTCACCAGAACATTGTGATATGACTACTATCAATATCCTTATTTTATAGGTGAGGATACTGTGGCACTGACAGGATAAGATACTTTCCCAAGGTTAACACAGTTAATAGGTGTACCCAACAGTAGGATATAAAGAATTTTTTTTTCAAGGAATTGGCTCACATGATTGTGTGGTCTGGCTGGGTAAGTCCGAAATCTGTAGGCAGGTCAGACAGCAGGAGATGCTCAAAACACTTGAATTGATGACACAGTCCACAGGTGGAATTTCTTTTTCCTCAGGAAGGCCTCATTTTTACTCTTAGGACCTTTCAGTTGATTGGATTATTAAGGATGATCTCCTTTAATTGAAGGCAAGTGACTATAGATGTTAACCACATCAACAAAATACCTTTACAGCAATACCTTGAATTCTCATTTGATTGAATAACTGAGCACTACAGCCTGGCCAAGTTGGTACATAGAACTAACCATCACATTGAGTAACCAAACCAGAGTTTGAACCAAGCCTTTTGACTCCAAGCCTAAATTCTTAAGCATTGGGATATGCTGCCTTGCATGGAAAGTTGTTGAATGAATAAAAGTGAAAGAAAGACTCTACTATGAAAAAGGATGACTGTTGGTCTTCCTGAAATAGCTGCCGGCTCTCCCCCTCACCTGTCCCCAGCCTTGTTGAATACCTCAACCTGTATCTTGTTTCCAGGGTTCTTTGAGCAGAGCTGTTTAAAATATATTTGAAAGTAGATTTGATGTGTGAATCTTACTCGTTTTCTAGCCAGAGGTCTCTCAATATGTTAGGGATTTGTGACTGAAAACCCCCAAATGGAATTTCAAATGTCTGAATTCAAATGTCCTGGTTGCCTGACAATGGGATTGACAGCCTAACAACTTCCAAGCTGACACCGCCTTCTTTTCCTGGGGAGAGTGACTAAAAGCAATTTACACATTGCAGAGGATTGAGAGTGTCTTTTCTTTACTGCTATAGCCAGCCCAGTAACCAATACCACCGTAGAGATTTGGTAATTTGTCTCTATAGCCTCCTTAGACTGAATTGAAAGTTGAATTTTGAGCATCAGTTTCCTTTTTATCATTCCTCTTCTCCATGTGTTACTTTTCCTTATGCTTAACGGATACCATCTTGCTTCCTAACACCTCCAGTCCACGCCCTTTCCTATATATTGTCAGGAACTCATGACTCAATAGAAACGGATTAAACCTTTGAGGATATAAGGCTTTTCTTTTGCTCATCTCTGTCATTCATACTTCATTTCCTTTTGAACTGGTTGACTGTTAGCGGGTTCTGTAGGGTGAGCCCTTGAACAGGGAAATCTGGAAATAAAGCTACCTGAGAATTAATACCAGTAAATGAACACACTGTGTTGTCACAGTGTGAGGCCATTGCTAATTGTTTCTAATCCTCTCAGATACTACAGAGGGCTACTTAAATTTGTTACCCAATTTCCTTTAATAATTAAAAAAGAGTATAATTGAATTCTGTAAATATTTATTGTATCTACCTCACAAAAAGTACTCTAGAGGATAAAAAGTTGAATAGAATGTTGGCCCTTGAAAAGTTTCAAGTCTAGCAAGGGAAACAAGTACACAAATCTAGGGTAGTTCCCGTAAGAGCATTTAAGGCTTATGGGCATTCATGAAGGAAGCAGCATTTCAGAGTCATTCTCTCAGGCAGTCGATGTAGATAGGGATCCAGTGGTTAATAAGAAAAAATGATATCTTTCTCTATGTGGGGGAAGGCAGACAATAAATAAGTGATTAAAAAATAAGCATTTCAGCAAGCGGTATGTCCACTGAAGAAAATAAAACAGAGTAATAAAATAGAGTGACTGGGGGAAGGGATTATTTTATGCATGGAAGTGGAGGAGGCCCTCTCTGAGGAGATGACATCTGAGCTCAGACCCGGATTTTAAGAAGCAGAGATTTTGAGCTAAGTAGATATTGCACTGATGGACCAACAAATGCGAAGTCCTTGAGGGGACTATGATTCAATTGTACAAGGAATATAAAGAAGGCCAGTGAAGCAGGAAGATAATGAACAAAGAAAGAGAAGTTGGAGATGAAGCTTAAGCAGGTATGAGAGAAAAGGGGACCTAGAACTATTGGAAGCCAATGTGGGATTTTAAGCAAGGAGGAAAATGATCCCATTGGCTGCTGAGTGTGGAATGTATCATGGGGTCTATAAGTGAAAGAAGGGGCTACTTAGGTCATCCAGGACAAAGGGGGGTTTGGGTGAGCGTGGTGGGTATCGGAGGCATGATGAGAAGTCCTTGGAATTGGCGATGCTTGGAACTGGAGAGATGGAAGGGTAGGGGGGAAAGGAAGACTCAAGAGCACTCCCTGTGTTTCTGGCCCAGGCAACTAGGTGGATGGTTATACCATTTGCCAAACCAGGAAGACCCCCAGGAAGCACTGATTATAACAGACAAGGGGAGGAATGTGGACAAGGCCTGGGGTCAAGAAAGGGCAAGAAATGCTCATGAAATAGTTGGAAAATATATAGCTAGAAATTGATGTTCATATTAAGGAGGTGGAGGAGCTGAGGCTGAAGAACCCTAAATATCCTGGAACCAAAATATTGAGGGTTCTGAATACAGGGTGGGGTGGGGTGGAAGGAATGGGGGGTTGGGTATTAGACAAGGAGGTCACAAATAATTCGAAAATTAAGAAAAAAAAAGGAAACATTGAAAAAATTCTCATGCAGACTTAGTTGCACCCTTAGTAAACCCAAAAACCAAACAGATCCAAGTGAGCAGCTCATGAGCCCCACAAGCAAAGAACAGAAAGTGCCTGTCAACCATCAACAAGTGCCAACGCCTAGTCCTAATCCTTGGAGTTGCCTTTATGTCCCCATTTCTACCCAATGTTGCCCTGCCTGAAGGATGATGGAGTCCACTCATTTTAAGATAAAGAGTAAAGAGTTCCCTTCCTGGAAAACTTGTTTGTGATTCAGCATTTTAGTTCACACAAAAATAACAACAAATACCGTTATTAAGAATAAGCCATTTTCAAGCTCTCATCAACTTTACAAGATGCACCTAAAATATTAAAGATGAAAGAAACTTACCTAGTTTCTCCCCAACATACATTGTTAAAATATTTTCCCCACCGCAAGCAGGGGAATGATTTTCAAGGGGAGAAGGCAAAGCATCCCCCCTCCCCTCACCAAGGTCCCTGACCATTCAGTTATTGAACTGAAATCATCAATAACATAGCCCAGAAGACCAGCTATCCAAAACACACATCTACCTCCCAGAATAACTGCAAAGCTGTCCTGCCCCAGCCCTCCCACTCTCACTGTGTGGTGCCCCACCCTTAGAAACATTCATATTAAAAATAGAAAGCTGAGAAGCTCTGAGCTAGGGATCCACATGGACATTGGCTTTCTGTCCATTGGGCTCACCAACACGCAAAGTTAAATGAGCTGGCAGATTCTACATGAAAGAAAAGGGATCAGACAGCTTTTTGAAAACAAATTATTGCATGTCTGACAGATGGCCATTGCCCTGCTTACAAGTATTTTTCCTATTAAGTTTTAGCGAGTGCAAGGTCTATAGTAAATAACATTTCATTGGCAGAAGCTTTTCAAGGAACAAACAAGGAGTAATACAAAGTAATCCTGGGAGAAGTTTACTTGAATTTAAAGTAATAGAATAGAGGGGGAAGGAGGCAACTATATACAACTGCTTTCTGAGGATGTCTTTCTTTCTAATCTATAATTTATATGTAAATCACATGTTATTGTAACAATAATTAAGCTTACTTGTATTAGGAAAAAATACTTACCAGATTATATCCGAGGCAGCAGAACAAAAATCTGAGATTAAGTAGCAATACCTCAGACAGCTAGGAAGATTCTGGTATTAAACAGTTATTAGAGAATTCAGTTCTGTTTCCTATTTTCCATTTATCTTTTTTTCCGCTTAGATGAGAGAGGGAGGTCCTTTCTCTGGTAAACAATAGTAGGCTTGTTGTGAGATAGAATTTTCATTTTTTTAAGGTGTACCTAAAAGTTTTTATGCAGTAATAACCACATTTCCAGGAGAAGTTAGGGAAACTCATAATACTACACATGAAAAAGGAAAAACAAGATAAGGTGGATGCTGGAGTTTGCACTGGTTTGAAATAAGCCGTGCATAGCCAATCAGTTAGAAAACCCTGGGTTACAACCAGACTATAACAGAAGAATATAAATGAACACAGGGCCTGAGGATGATTCTTGCTGGGGGAAAAAAAAAAAAAACTTGGATTACCAAGTAGTTTTCTCAAAATTGAAAAAGAGAAGACACTCAATTATTGGCAGTACACAGCCTCGATTAGGCAAATCTGTGTGTCAGTCAACCAGAATATACAACAGAATAATTTAAGTTCATTCTCTCCCAATCTACAAACATAATCATTTTCACATGGAAACTTGGCAATGTCACACTTCATTTCTCAGCAGACTTAAGAACAGTACGTAGTCTTGAGGTGTTTTGGATCACCTTTGCAAAATGAATCCCAGTACATTTCCACTCCCCTTACAGATTGTTATCACGTACAATTAAAGCTAAACTGCACTTGTCAAAACAAGATAACAGATCACACTCTCTGCTGCAGTAGCCTTAGATTTCTTTTTAATCATCCTTTGGTGCCTGCTCACAAAGTTTACCAAGGGAGCCATTTGCATTGCAATCCCAATACTTATTAATGAGGCCTTCATAGTCATCCCCATAATTGCAAACCTTAAAACTTATTCTAACAAATCATTATTACTCAACAGCTTTAAATAGTGTTTACCTAACCAGTTAACAGTTTGCCAGAAATAAAAAGTCAGAAAAGTAACATTTGGTTTTGTCGTTCTGCTTTGGAGGATTTTATTACGATAAAATATAGCTACTTTAGAATTTAAAATATGGGGGGTTGGGGGGAAGGATATAGATTTTCATGTGAGTCTGGGGGCTCAATGACTTTGATCTTTTCTAGTACACCAGCCTGGAAGGGCTAGGTTACCGAATGGCAGTGGCTTCACACCACAAAATTTATTCCTCTCTTGTGCTAATGCCAGATCCAAGGGGAAAAGGGGGCTCTGCTTGCTGTCTTCAGTCAGAAAGCCAGGTGGACAGAGGCTCCATCTCAAAACATGTTTCCAAAGTAGAAAAGGGCAGTCACATCCATCACTTCTGTTGACATTTGGTGGTGGTGGTGGTGGTTATTGATTTAGCAGCAGCAAGTCCCCAGGCAAGGTATACCTTCAAATGGTGAGTAGAAAAGGGCCA
>JAQZBX010048001.1:0-20319 GCA_029593785.1 Cabassous unicinctus | reverse complement strand
TTGAAGTGTTTTTATCAAAAAAGGATGCTGGATTTTGTCGAATGCCTTTTCTGCGTCGACTGAAATGATCATGTGGTGTTTTTCCTTCAATTTGTTAAAGTGGTATATTATGTTGATTGATTTTCTTTTGTTGAACCAGCCTTGCATACCAGGAATAAATCCCACTTGGTCGTGATGTGTAAGTCTTTTGATATTCTGTTGGATTTGATTTGCAAGTATTTCGTTGAGAATTTTTGCATCCATATTCATTAAAGAGATTGGTCTGTAGTTTTCTTTTCTTGTAGTATCTTTATCTGGCTTTGGTATTAGAATGATGTTGGCTTCATAAAATGTGTTGGGTAATTTTCACTCCTCTTCAATATTTTGGAAGAGATTAAACAGGGTTGGTGTTAATTCTTTTCAAAATGCTTGGTAGAATTCACCTGTGATGTCATCTGGTCCTGGACTTTTCTTTGTTGAAAGATTTTTGATGACTGATTCAATCTCTTTAAATGTGATTGGTTTGTTAAGTTGTTATATTTCTTGTAATGTCAGTATAGGTTGTGCATTTCTAGGAATTTGTCCATTTCATCTAGGTTGTCTAGTTTGTTGGCATACAGTTTCTCATAATATCCTCTTATGATTCTTTTTATTTCTGTGGGGTCAGGTGTAACTTCCCCCCTTTCATTTCTGATTGTAGTATTTGCATCTTCTCTCTTTGTTAGTCTAGCTAGGGGGTTGTCAATTTTATTGATCTTCTGAAAGAACCCGCTTTTGATTTTGTTCATTTTCTCTATTGTTTTTTTTTGTTCTCAATTTCATTTATTTCTACTCTAATCTTTACTCCTTTCCTTCTGTTTGCTTTGGGATTAGTTTGCTGTTCTTTTTCTAGTTCGTCCAGTTATGCACTTAGCTGTTTGATAAAAAATAAAATATTATACAATTTTAGTTCTTTGTTTTTTTAATATAGGTTATAAATTTCCCTCCTAGTACTGCCTTTGCTGCATCCCATAAGTTTTGATACACTGTGGTCTCCTTTTCATTGGTCTGGATATTCAATCTCAATATATTAGCAATATATTCCCATTCCTCTGTCTACTTCATTGATTTCTTGCTTCATTCCATTTTGTTCAGAGCAAATGCTTTGTACAATTTCAGTCTTTTTAAATTTGTTGGGACTGTTTTGTGACCCAACCTGTGGTCTGGCCTGGAGATAGTCCTATTAGCATTTGAGAAGGATGTATATCCTCCTGTTTAGAGGTGAAATATTCTGTGTATGTCTATCAAGTCTAGTTTGTTTATCATTGTTCAAGTTCTCTGTTTCTTTATTGATCCCTGTCTAGATATTCTATCTATTGATGAGCATGGTGTATTGAACTCTCCAACTGTTATCGATAGAGATGTCTATTTCCCTCCACAGTTTGCCCCTGTGTTTTGGGGTACCCATTTTAAGTGTATAAATATTCATGACTGTTATTCCTTCTTTGTGGATTGCCTCTTTTATTAATATATATGTACTTCATTGTCTCTTATAACAGTTTTCCATTTAAAATCTATTTTCGTATAGCTATGCCCCCTCTTTTTTAGTTACTGTTTTGCATGGAATATCTTTTTCTAGCCTTTAACTTTCAGACTGTTTGTATCCTTGGGTCTAAATTGAATCTCTTGTAAATAGCTTATAGAAGGCTCTTCTTTTTTTTTTTTCATTTAATAAACATTTATTGAAGTGTATCACTCAAGATGGCTCATTTTTTAATCCGGCTGTCAGTCTGTGTCTTTTAATTGGGAAGTTTAATCCATTAATATTCAGTGTTATTACTGTAAAGGCATTACTTGAACAATTTTATCCCTTGGCTTTCATATGTCATATTTTATTTTTGTCTGTCTTTTTACCCTTTCTGATAATCTTCATTTCTACAATTTCCTCCCAGCCTCTCTGTCCTGTCTTTTCCTCTCAGTCTACAGAACTCTATTTAGTATTTATTGTATAGTTGCCTTCTTGTTAACAAACTCTCTTAGTTTCTGTTTATCTGTGAATATATTAAACTCAGCCTCATTTTTAAAAGGACAGTTTTGCTGGATAAAGAATTTTTGGTTGGCAGTTTTTCTCTTTCAATATCTTTAGTATATCATGCCACAGCCTTTTGGCTTCCGTGGTTTCTGATTAGAAATCCACACTAAATCTTATTGATTGTCCCTTAAAATGATGGATCTCTTTTCTCTTGCTGCTTTCAGAATTCTCTCTGTATCTTTGGCATGTGACATTCAGATAAGTATGTTTCTCAGAGTAGATCTATTTGAATTTATTCTGTTGGAATACATTGCACTTCTTAGACATGGATGTTCATATATTTCATAAGAGTTGGAAAGTTGTTCATTATTTCCTCAGCTACTCTTTCAGCCATTTTTCTGTTTTCTTCTCCTCCTGGAACACCCATGACATGTATGTTTGTGTATTTCATGCTATCATTCAATTCCCTGAAACCTTGTTTAATTTTTTCCATTCTTTTCTCTATCTGTTCTTCTGTCTCTTCAAGTTCAGTTGCCCTGTCCTCTAATTTGCTGATTCTTTCTTCTGCCATTCAAATCTGTTTTTGCATGCCTCTAATGTATTTTTAATTCCATCCATTTTGTCATTCATTCCCGTAAGTTATTTTTTTGTGCAAGCTTTCAAATTCTTCTTTTATGTTTATCTAGTATCTTAATAGTCTTTATATGATTAGCCATATTTTCCTTTAACTCCTTGATTTGATTTAGATTTTGTTGAACATCATTGATTAGTTGTTTCATATCCTGCATCTCATATGACATTTTTTTGTTTTGTTTTTTGTTTTTTACTGGGAGGTCCCAGGGATCAAACCCAGGTCCCTCCATATGGGAGACGGACGCCCAACCATTTGAGCCACATCCGCCCCCCTCATATGACATTTAATTTGTACCTTTGACTGGGCCATATCTTCCTGTTTCTTAGTATGGCTTGTACTTTTTTGCTGATCTCTAGGCATCTGATTATGATGCCATGTTTATGGTGGTGGTCAGTGTCTCTCTCTTGTCCAGCGTTTTATTCTTGATTGGCTTTGTTGTTATAGGTCTTCTTTGATTCTTTGTTCACCTTATTCTGAATCTTTAAAATTGCTCATCTTTAACTGATTAAAACAGGGTCAGGGACCTACTATTGAGGTGGAGACCATTTCCAAAGGGCCCTGAGTTGAAGGACAGGAAAGATACCCAAAAGCCTCTTTCTACCACCCCTCAATCCCCCCACCTCCCAAATTCCCTTTGGTGTACTTTTCTGGCCTGCCAGCACATGTGTTCTTCAGCAAACCATTCCCCATAGCCCCTCAGCGGAGTGTATTTTCTCCAACCGACACCAGATGGTGTTGAAACAGTATCTGTGGAAATATCCCCTCCTTGCTGGCTAGGACTGCAATTCAATGCCAGGCCCAGTAGTTCAAACTTGCTGATCAGAAACCATCTTTGTCCCTCAGCCATACCCTCTCTTTTCTCAGTAGTAAGATTTCCCCTCCCATTCCCCTTTTTGTCAGCGACAACTAGTTCCTGGTTGTATCAAGAGTGCTTGCCTTGAGGGTGAGGGATGGGCATCGTTCCCTGCTGCAAGGGTGATTTGCTCACAATTTTTGCTTTGACTTCTCCCTCTTTCTGTCCCACTTCCTCCTGGATAGTGGACAACACTCCCCTGGTCTGTAGATCTCTAGAACACAAGTTTCAGACAGTTTCTGCCTTTCCTTTTGCTGTTTTCAGAAGAAAGGTGAGCCCTGCTGGTCTCTTCACTGCCACCGTCTTCCTGGAACTCTATTTCTTTATGCTGCTTTGAACCAGTGTCTAGTGCCCTTTTCTTTCAGTCTGGGTAACTCTCTTTAGCATTTATTGAGGGGCATGTCTAGTGGTGATGAACTCCCCTCAGCTTTTGTTTATCTGGGAATGTCTCTATTTCTCCCTCGTTTTTTGAAAGAAAGTCTCACCATATAAAAAATTCTTGGTTGGCAGTTGCTTTCTTTCAGAACTTTAAGTATTTCAACCCACTGCCTCTTGCATCCATGGTTTCTGATAAGAAATCGGCACTCAATCTAATTGGAACTTCTTGTACATGAAATGTTGTTTTTCTCTTGCAGATTTCAGAACTCTTTATTTTTCCTTTGCATTCATTAGTTTACTCAATATATGATGGAGTTTATATTTTTTTACATGTTTATCCTGTTTGATGTTCTCTGGGTATTTCTCAGTCATTTCTTTGACTATTCCTTCTGCCCCTTTTCTCTTCTCCTGGGACTCCCATAATGCTTATATTGGTAAGCTTGATGATGTCCCAGAGGTGTCTTAGGCTAATTTTGCTTTTTATAATTCTTATTTCTTCCTGCTCCTCAGCATTACTCATTTCATTTATCTTGTCTTTGAGTTCACCGATCCTTTCTCCTGCGAGCTCCAATCTGCTATTGAAACCCTCTCAGCAGTTTTTCATTTTGGTTATTATAGTCTTCAACTCCAGTATTTCTGTTTGGTTCCTTTTTAAAATTTCTTTTTTTTTAACTAAGAGTCTCATAATGTTCATTGTTTTTCTTGTCTCCTTTACCTCTTCCTCTGGATTTTCTTTTATCTCCTTAAGCATATTGAGGATCATTTTTTAATTTAAATTTTCTGTCCAGTATATCTAAAGTCTTGTCTTGGTGAATGGTTTCTGGATTTTCATCTTCTTCCTTTGGATGGATCATCATTTCCTGTTTCCTTGTTTGTCTTGTAATCATTTGTTGCACACTGTACATTTTAATAGTTTAAGTTGTTGACTGTGGAATTTACCGTCTGAGCTGTCTTTTCCTTAAGTTTTTATTAAGCTAGTGACAAAGATTTTCTTGAGTACCAGGAGGTAACTAAAAGAAACAAAGCATTGTAAAAGAGAAAAAAAATACCTTTCACAGTCTTTGCGAAATGACTCTGAGTTGGCTGGCACTCTTATTCAGGGTTTAGCTCTCCTTTCAAGAAGATCAGCCCGAGGCAAATGTACTGTGCAGGATCCCCTCCATCTTTTCTGAGCCTGTGTCTTGTCCTGGGCTTGTGCATGCTGGGGGTCCTCCCCTGTTTACAGAAATTTGAATGTTCCTTCTTTATGACATAGACTTTCCCAGGTTACTCTATTGTATGACTTAGAACAGGTAATCTGTTGCCCCAGGCTGCTTTTACTTAATTTTTCTTACACTGCTTTAGCCGCCTGTAGGCTGATTACATAAATGATACATCGAAAATATAGGGGGATTCCCATATACTCCAGCCCCTCCCCCCTCACACTTTTCCACATTAACAACATCCTTCATTACTGTGGTACATTTGTTACAATTGATGAACACATATTGAAGCACTGCTACTAACCGTGGTCTATAGTTTACATTATAGTTTACACTTTGCACTGCATATTTTTATAGGTTTTTTTTTTCTTTGCAGTGCAGAACTATATTTATTTAGAATAAAACATATCCTACATTAAAAAAATAATTTTATGAAAACCAAATATCAATCACAGTTATGATTTTCATTTAATGGTACATGTTGAAATTGTACTTTGCAGAAATCTTGATAGCATCCTTTATAGTCTCCCCATTTCAGCCTATGTTTTTTTCAGTAGACACAGGTTCTTCTAGGTTTTTCTTTTGGCTCCCTTTCTTTGAATATTTGTTTTTGTCTACATAGGCTTTAACAAGATTTGCCACTTTAGTTGAATTTACTTCTCCACTCTTAGTATGACAAACTTTATCTACTGCTTTCCATACAATCTCCTTGTACCCTTCCTTTATGATATTTATAGGTTTTGACAAAACATATAATGGCCTGTATCTGTAATTGCAGTGTCATTCAGAACAACTCCAATGTCACAAAAATGTCCCATGTTAAACCTATTCTTCCCTCTCCTCCCTTCGGAACCTCTGGTGACCACTGCCATTGCTAGAATAACCATGTCTGCTTTAGTCCATAGTTGCATTTCCCCCTTATGTTTGTAATTCCTCAATCTTGAGGATTTTAGGATGGTGATGCCCACTCTGCTTCCGACTGAGAGAGAGCTTAGATCCAATGGGGCAGATGAGTGGAACTGTCTTGCTTGCAGTTGTAGATACTGTCTTTTTTGGGATGGTTGTTGTCCATCATCATCCTTTCGTTAGTTGTCCTGGGCGAGTCCGATGAACTGGAGAGTAGGTGTTGGCTGCAACTCTGCTGAGATTCAGGGCTCAACTAGCATATGAACAGACCGAAGATTTAAGTCTTTGGGACACATATTTAATGAGCATAGTGCTAATTATAGATTCATATAAAAGAAGCAGAAGAGCCATGTGTAGGGCTCATAAATGAGTCTAACTCTGATACATTGGGGATCATATATTCCAAGGTAAGGCCCACTGAAGGGTGCCGAATTCCTGAGATTGTCTGCCCTGCCTGTAGTGTCTAGATGTCTCTAGAACCCTCAGTTGCACCCCTGCTTGAGACACTGTTTATTGTGGCAACCAATGTTTTTTAAAGCTGTGTTTTCTTGATATAGCACTCACCCACTTACTGCAACCCATTAACTGTTTTCCAGAGTTATGAGCAAAATAGTCCTGCCAGTTTTTGCTATTTTTTCAAAAATTCTGTGGGGAATGGCACTGCAAAGTGTCTTATTTCTCCGTCTTGGTCCGAGGCAATCCCATGACTTTCCTTTTAAGGATGTGTTTTGCTCCCATGACTTGGAATAAAATTATAAGCCTTCACATTTATGTTTCAGACATTTGAGAAAACTATTCCTTTGATTAACCCATTTGGAGCTCTTGAATTTGTTGTTTCAAGTGCTTTTTAACTTTGGGGTAAAACGTGTTTTAGTTAACATGATATTGAACTGAAGGTATTACAAAGAGGAAACAATTAATTTAGATATTTTAAATTAAACAAGTTTTAACTAACATCTTCATTTCTATGGGAATTATTTTTTTTTTAAGAGAGAGTTTAGAGGAAAGGTATAGTCTCTTGAATGGCAGTATCGTTTACTGGCCTCATAGCTCTCTTTTACTTCCTACATGGGAATTTATCTTCGTATTTTTGAGAAAAGAGTGAAGAATTAGGCAATGAGCAGAGGAAGAAGAGATCTAAGATTTGGTTAACTCACATTGAAGTCCCCCAAAAAGAAGGCAGAAGAGAATAAAGTTAATAGCTAAAAAGCAAGCAAAGTGGGGTTTTTTGACCCAAAAGAGTTTTTTTTAACTCATTCCTTATATAAAGTATTCTAAATGTGAATTGAATGTAACATATTCCTACTACTAATAAAATAAACTTATGTGTAGTTAATGCTAGTAATGTATTTTATTTATTATTTTCCTCCAATTTCTTCCAACTCTGTACTTCCCTTCTAAAATGTAAGATTGAAATACATGGTGGAATTTTTTTTTTTAAATGAGAGAAGTTGTGGGTTTACAGAACAATCATGCATAAAATACAGAATTCCCATATACCACCCTATTACTAACACCTTGCATTGGTGTTGTACATTTGTTACAGTTGATCAAAGTACATTTTTATAATTGTACTCAACTACAGCCCATGGTTTCACTTAGGGTTCACTGTTTATGTTGTGCAGTTCCACAGATTTTTTTTTTAATTTTTATTTTTATTCTATTATATGTACAACCTAACATTTCCCCTTTTCTTTTAATGAGTACACTTATAATCTATTGATATATTTTTCTGCCTTAATGGCACATACAACTGAGAGTGTTCTATGAAAATGTTTACATTAAATATTAGCCACCAACAGGTGATAAAATGTCCTAATTATTTAATCACATGCATGCTATTAAAACATAAGTTTAAATTCATTGATTTAATTTGTCAACTATTTATAAATATCTGCATCCATAAACAAATTTTCTTCCTCATGTCTAATATTTTAATCATTGCTCTTTCCTGTTAAGCAAGTAGTTTTGTGGGTTTGTTTTTTTTTTCCAAGTAATGCAGATATTGAGTAGTAGTTTTAAGGTTCATAGCAATCTTAAGTCATACCACTAACAGATTCAAAATACTTAATTTTCAATAATAGCCATGTCTTGGTTTTTTAATACTGACAGGCCATATTTAACCAAAACAAACAAAAAAGACAAGCTTTGAAATGATTGTCAAGGATGTGTTTGCTTGTTTGTATTTCTGTTCTCCTTGATTTGGGGGGAGGCCTTTAATTTGGCTTTTTGTTATTTTTCCCTTGAATATTTAAATATTCAAATATTTCAGTGACAGCTCTATGCCAGGCATGGTTCTAAGTGCAGGAGTTTCCAGATATTTTCTCTATCATAAGAGAATCCTTATGAGAATCCTTCTTCTCTGAGAATCTAAGACTGATGGAAACACAGCAGCGTAGGTTTCATGTACCCATTTCATGTTTTGATTGCTATAGACGAAATAACTAAATATTGGACTACATTTTTAATGCATTTCCATTTGCTTATATGAAATGATTAAGTTGCTTTATGGACCTTTGTATTCAGTAATAAATTATATTCTTGGTATGTCAGTTAAAATATTCAGAATTCTATGACAATGCATATTTTCTTTTTATTGTAAATAAACTACATACAGTAGGAAGTTTTATGTACCTCTCAGTTGACCCTTGCTCATTTTCAAAATATTGCTGTATCATTGTGTACTTGAAGTTGTACAGCACAAGATATTGTCTGTGTGTTTATCATTTAGTCTGTGTAGTCTGTCTTGTTTTTACCAATGTATATATGCTTTAGGGATATCAGAATGGGCTTTATTTTGCTAAAAGTTATTGTGTTGCTGGTAAAATGAAATAAAAAGTGGTGTGTGGGTAATTTTTACATGGTTGACATATAATTGAGTCCATGCATTTAGAAACTGAAGCATTTTGATTGTGTCCCAGCATTTATATGAATATTAAATTACATGGTATGACTTAGAATAAATGAATTTTTTAAGTATCTGCTCTACTTACACATTCACCTGTTAATGTGACAAATTAGGCACAGCTGATGGATTTTCAAAATAGCAGCTGTCAACTTCAATCAGTGGTAAGATTGTATATATTAAATCCTATATTGTGTCAAAAATTTGTTTACAGTCTCACCAGTAATAAGCCTAACTGTCAGCCTTGCTGTTGATAGCATAGCTTGCATGCTAATTTTTTTCTTTTTAATTTAAAACTTTGTGGCATATTACTTTAAGAAACTATATAGTGCCTTATAATATATTATACTTTAAAAAATATTTTACCGGGAAGCAGATGTGGCTCAAGTGATTGAGGTCCCACCTACCACATGGGAGGTCCCACCTACCACATGGGAGGTCCCAGGATCAGTTCCTGGTGCCTCCTAAAGAAAAGACGAGCAGACAGGGAGCGCAAACAATGGGGGAGAGGGGAAGGCAGAATAAATAAATAAAATAAATCTTTAAAAATATATATTTTACTGTTTCCTAAAGTTGAATAATACCTTGGAAATATTCCACATTTTTTGGTTCTCTTATTTTACTTTTAAGAAATAAAATAGAGGATCTTTTTTTTTTAAAGTATATCAGAATTTCTAAATATATCAATTTCTAAAAGAGTATCATCTTGAAAGTAGTTTTATTGGTAGTCTGTGCATTTATTCTAGAGATGTAACCATAGATGAAACCATATGCAATCCCTGTAGGTATTTTTGTTGTTTTTATTTTTGTTTTTAGAGAAGTTGTAAGTTTACAAAAAAATCATGCAGAAAATTCAGAGTTCCCATATAACCCCCACACACCCACCCACAGTTTTCCTATTAACATTTTGCATTAGTGTGGTCCCCTTGTTAAAATAGATGAAACCATATTATTATAATACTATTAACTGCTGTACATAGTTTATATTAGGGTTTACTGTTCATGTGGTATAAGTCCTATGGTTTTTTAAAAAAATTCTATTCTAGTAACAAATATACAACATAAAATTTTTCCTTTTACCCACATTCAAATATCTAATTCAGTGGTGTTAATTACATTTACAGTGTTGTTACCATTACCACCATCCATTACCAAAACTTTTCTATCAACCCAAAGAAAACTTCTGTACCAATTAAGTTATTAACTCCCTATTCCCTTCCCATACCTTGGGCCCCTGGTAAACTGTCATACTCTAGTTTCTGATTGTATATATCCGCAACCCCTGTTTTGTATTGTTGTTCTTTTTTAAAGCAATTTTACTGAGACCTATTCACTTACCATACAGTCCATCTAAAGTGTGTATTCAGTGGCTTTTGGTATAATCACACACTTGTGCATTCATCACTGCAGTCAGTATTAGAGCATTTTCATTACTCCAAAAAGAAAAAAAACCCACTCCTTAGCAGTCACTTCCCCTGCCATACATCTCCACTAATCTAATTCTGTCTCTACAAAGGTATTTATATTTACAATTTATATATAAATAGAGTCAAACAATAGGCAGTACTTTGTGTCTGGTTTCCTTCACTTAGCAATATTCTCTTTTTAAGCAATTGATGAAGAAAAAATATTAATATATTACCTGTTACTCCAGTCCATAGTTTGTATTAGGTGTATTTTTGCTCAAATCTACCCTATTAACATCTTGTAATATAAATGTACATTTTTCTGATTCATGGAAGAACATAGTTAACACTCATTATCCACAACAGGGTTCACTATGCTATTCAATCCCATGTTTCATCCTTCAGCTTTCCTTATAGTGACATACTCAACCCTAAACTTTCTCTTTCAACCACAAACATACATATTGGTGCTGCTAATTACATTCACTCTAATGTGCTATCATCACCGCTATCCAATTCTAAACTTTTATAATCAACATTACAAATTCTGCACAAATTAAACCTCAGCTTTCCATTCTCTATCCTCATTCTATCTTCTGGTGACCAATTTTCTAGCTATTAACCCCATGACTTTGCTTATTATATTTCGTTCATATTAGTGAGGTCATACTATATGTGTCCTTTTGTGTCTGGCTTGTTGAACTCAACATGTCATTAAGATTCATCCATGTTGTCATAAGCATCAAGATGTCATTTTTTCTTACAGCTGAATAATATTCCATCATATGTAATCACCACATTTTGTTTATTCATTCATCATTTGGTGGGCACCTGGCTTGTTTTCATCTTTTGGCAATTGGGAATAATGCTGCTATGAATATCGCTGTGCAAATGTCTGTTCGCGTCCCTGCTTTCAGTTCTTCTGAGTATATACATAGACGTGGGATTGCCGAGTCATCTGGAAGATCTGTATTTAACTTTCTGAGGAACCACCAGTCTTCCTTAATGGCTGCACCATTCTACAGTCCCACCAACATTGAATAAGCATTTCTAATACTCTACATCCTTTCCAACATTTGTGGTTTTCTGTTTTTAATAGTTGCTGTTCTAGTAAGTGTGAATGATATCTCACTGTACTTTTGATTTACATTTTCCTAAAAGCTAGTGAAGTTGAATATCTTTTCAGGGGCATATTTGCTGTTTGTATTTCCTCTTTGGAGGAATGTCTGTTCAAGTCTTTCCCCCATTTTTAAAATCAGTTGTTTGTCTTTTTATCATTGAGTTTTAGGATCTTTTTGTATCATGATATCAAACCCTAATTGGATATGTGGTTTCCAAATACTTTTCTCCCATTGAGTAGGCTGACTTTTCACCTTCTTGACAAAGTCCTTTAAAGCACAGAAGTGTTTAATTTTGAGGTCCCATTTACTGACTTTTCTTTGGTTGCTCGTGCTTTGAGTATCAGGTTTAAGAAACCACCTACATCCAGATCTTGAAGATGCTTTCCTACATTGTCTTCTAGGATTTTTATGGCCCTGGTTTTTTATCTTTAGGCCTTTGATCCATTTTGAGTTAATTTCTGTATAAGGTGTGAAATAGAGGTTTTCTTTCATTCTTTTCAATATGGATATTCAGTTCTCCCAGCATTATTTGTTAAAGAGACTATTCTGTCCCAGCTGAGTGGACTAAAGTAGTCTTGTCAAAAATCAATTAACCACAGAGTTGAGGGTCTACTTCTGAACAATCAATTTGATCCCATTGATCAATATGCCTGTCTTTATGCCAATACCATGCTGTTTTGACCACTGTCATTTTGTAATATGCTTCAAATTGAGAAGTGTGAGTCATCCAACTTTGTTCTTTTTCAAGATTTTTTGGCTATTTGGGGTCCCTTTCCCTTCCAAATAAATTGGGCAATTGGCTTTTCCATTTCTGCAAAGTAGGCTGTTGGAATTTTGATTGGGATTGCGTTGAATCTGTAAATGAATTTGGGTAGAATTGACCTCTTAACTATAGTTAGTCTTCCAATCCTTGAACGCAGAATATCCTGCCATTTGTTTAGGTTTCCTTTAGTTTCTTGTAGCAATATTCTGTAGTATCCTTTACATCCTTGGTTAAATTTATTCCTAGATATTTGATTCTTTCGGTTGCTATTGTAAATGGATTTTGCTTCCTGATTTCTCCCTCACATTGTCCACTACTAGTGTATAGAAACACCACTGATTTTTGCATGTTGATCTTGTATCCTGCCACTTTGCTCTAGTAGTGTCGTTTTATTAGCTCTAGTAGTTGCTCTAGTAGTGTCGTTTTATTAGCTCTAGTAGTGTCGTCGTAGATTTTTTGGGGTTTTTACATATAGGATCATGTTGTCTGAAAATAGTGAAAGTTTTACTTCTTCCTTTCTGATTTGGATGCCTTTTATTTCTTTTTCTTGCCTGTTCTAGCTAGAACTTCTAGTACAATGATGAATAATAGTCAAGACACAGTGGGCATCCTTGTCTTGTTCCTGATCTTAGAGGGAAAGCTTTCAGCCTTTCCTCATTGAGTACTAATTGGCCAAGGGTTGTTCATATATGCCCTGTGTCATGTTGAGGAAGTTTTCTTCTAGCCCATCTTTTAAAGTGTTTTTATCAAGAAAGGTTGTTGGATATTGTCATATACCTTTTCTGAGTCAATCAAAATGATCATGTGGTGTTTCCGTTTCATTTTGTTAATGTACTATATTATATGCATTGATTTTCTTGTATTGAACCCGCCCTTGCATACCTAGGATAAAACCCAGTTTATAGTGGTGTATAATTCTTTTAATGTGCTGTTGAATTCGATTTGCAAGTATTTTGTTGAGGATTTTGCATCTGTATTCATTAGAAAGATTGGTCTGTAACTTTCTTTTCTTGTTTCTTTTTTTAGCTTTGGTATTAGGGTGATGGCTTCATAGAATGAGTTAGGTAGTATTCCCTTCTTTTCCACTTTTTTTGGAAGAGTTTGAGCAGGATTAGTATTAGTTCTCCTTGAAATGATTGGTAGAATTCACCTGTGAAGCCATCTGCCCCTGGGCTTTCCCTTGCTGGTTTTTGATGACTGATTAAGTCTGTACTTGTGTTTCAGTTTTGAGGTCTTCTTTTTCTTCTCGAGTCAGTGTAAGTAGGTAGTTTTGTGTTTCCAGGAAGTCTTCCTTTCATCTAAGTTGTCTAATTTGTTGGCATACAGTTGTTGTTCATAGTATCTTCTTATGATCTTATTTCAGATTTCATTTTTTTTTTTTGTATCTTTTTTTCTTTATAATTCTAGATAAGGGCTTGATGATTTTACTAATCTTGAAGAGTCAGCTTTTGGTTTTGTTGATTCTCTCTTTTTGTTGTGTTGTTGTTTTCACTTTCATTTATTTCTGCTCTAATCTTTATTTCTTTCCTTCTGTTTGCTCTGGGATTAGTTTGCTGTTCTTTTTCTAGTTCCTCCAGGTTTGCAGTTAGGTCTTTGATTTTAGCTCTTTTCTTCTTTTTAAATATAGGTATTTAGGGCTATAAATTTCCTTCTCATCACTGCCTTCACTGCATCCCATAAGTTTTGATACATTGTGTTCTCATTCTCACTCGTCTTGAGATATTTAATCTCCATATATTTGCGAATTTTCCCATTCTCCACCTATTATTGATTTCTTGCTTCGTTCCATTATGTTCAGAGGAAGTACTTTGTATAATTTCAATCTTTTTAAATTATGGAGACTTGTTTTGTGACCTAAACTGTGGTCTGTCCTGGAGAAAGTTCTGTGAGCGCTTAAAAATATATATCCTTCTGTTTAGGGGTGTAGTGAACTGCATATGTCTATTAGGTCTAGTTCATTTATCATATTATTCAAGTTCTGTTTTCTTACTGATCCTCTGTCTAGATAGTCTATATATTTATGAGCATGGTATATTGAAGTCTCCATCTATTGTAGAAACAGCTGTTTCTTCCTTCAGTTTTGCCAGTGTTTGCTTCATGTATTTTGGGACACTCATGTTAGGTGCATAAATATTTGATTATTTCTTGTTGAATTGCCCCTTTTATTAATATATAATGGTCTCCTTTGCCTCTTGTAACATATTTGCATTTAAAAATCTATTTTGGCCTATATTAGTGTAGCTAGGCCAGCTCTATTTTGGTTACTGTTTGCATGGAATATCTTTTTCCAACCTCTCACTTTCAGCCTGTTTAGAGTATCTTGTAGACAGCATATAGATGGGTTCATACTTACTTATCCATTCTGCCAGTCTGTGTCTTTTGATGGAGAGTTCAATCCATTAACATTCAGTGTTATTACTGTAAATGCATTATTTATTTTGACCATTTTATTCTTTGGCTTTCATATGTCATATCTTACTATTGTCTGTCTTTTTACCCTTTTAGTTACCTTTACTAAAATCTTCTTTTCTACACTTTCTTCCAAGCTTCCCCCTCCTGTCTTTTCCTTTCCAACTGTTTATCTATGAATACTTTAAACTCACTGTCATTTTTAGAGAACATTGTTGCCAAATAAAGAATTCTTGGCTGGCGGTTTTTCTCTTTCAGTATTTTAAATATATCATCGCACTGCTTTCTTACCTCCAAGGTTTCTGAGGCGATATCTGCACTAAGTTTAATTGGACATGACTTATGTGATGGATCGCTTTTTCTTGCTGCTTTCAGGATTCTCTCTTTATCTTTGGCTTTTGACATTCTGAATAGTAAGTGTCTCGGAGTAGGTCTATTTGGATTATGTTTAGAGTCCACTGCCTTCCTTGGATATGAATATTTATGTCCTTCATAAGAGTTCAGAAATTTTTGGCCATTATTTCCTCAAGTATAATATCTGCCTCTTTCCTAGTCCCTTCTCCTTCTGGGACACCCATTACATGTATGTTTGCGTGCTTTGTTCTGTCATTCAACTTCCTGAGACCTGCTTCAATTTTTCCCATTCTTTTCTGTTTCTGTTCTTCTGTCTCTTCAAATTCAGTTGCCCTGTGCTCTAATTCGCTGATTCCTTCCTCTGCCAATTCAAATCTGTTTTGGTATACCTCTAATGTACTTTTTATTTTTTTATTTTATTTAAGTATATCATTCATACATCAACATATATAAATAATAAGTGTATAATAAAAGTTGTGAACTTACAAGACAAACATGCATAACATCATTCAGGGGTTCTATACATCAGTCTACCACCAGCACCTTGCATTGTTGTTAGGCATTTGTTGCAAATTATGAAAGAATATCGTCAAAATCTTACTACTAACTATAGTCCATATCTTACATTTGGTGTATTTTCCCCCCAACCTACCCTATTATTTTTTTAAATATATTTTTATTACAAAAGTTATGAACTTATGAAACAATTATGCACATGTGTAGAATTCCCATACAATACCCCTTCATCAACACACCACACTGTGGAGGAACATTTCTTACAGATTATGAGAGAATATCAGACTATTACCACCAACCATGGTCCATAGCGTACATTTGGTATATTTTTTCCATATCCCTCTTCCCCCCCATTATCAACACAGTACATCTTTGGCATTGATGCAAGAATATTACAATGTTTCTGTTAATCACAGTCCATATGTCACTACAATTGTATTTTTCCCATGCTTCTCCACATTCCCATCACCCTGCAATAGTGACGTACATCTGCTCCAGCTCACAGATGATGGCATCTGTACCATCAACCACAATTCTCATCCACCTCTGGGTTCACTGTATTATTCAGGCCCTAGATTATTCTCTAGCTTTCTTTCATTTGACATTTATATCCCTAGACTACCCTTTCCAGCCACATTCCCGTTTATAAACCAGCTGCTACTCACTATAATGTGTTACCATCAGTGGTACCATTTCCACTTTTCAGTAAAGTTAATTAAAACTTCTACATACATTAAGCATCAGTAGTCCTTCTCAGCTCTCCTCTTATCTCCTAATAACCTATACTCTAGGTTTTAACACCGCATTTATTCTTTGTATTTAGTTCATATTAATAAGACCATGCAATATTTGTCCTTTTGTGTCTGGCTTGCCTCACTTAGCATAATGTCTCCAAGATTCATCCATGTTATATGTGTCCTGTATGCCTCTAATGTATTTTTAATTTCATTGTGTCTTTCATTCCCCTAAGTTGTGTTACTTTTCTTTGAAAGCTCTGTTTTTTTTTTATGCTCACACAGTATCTTAATATTCTTAATCTCTTTAGCCATATTTTCCTTCATCACCTTCAGTTGACTTAGGAGATTCATTTGAACATCATTGATTAGTTGCTTTAAATCCTGTGTCACATCTGGATTTTTAACTTTTTCCTTTGGGCCATGTCTTCCTGTTTCTTTATATAGCTTGTAATTTTTTCCTGATGTCTATGCATCTGTTTATGTTGGTGAGTTTATTCTTATGGTTAATTTCTCTCTTTCCTAGGGTTTTATTGCTGATTGAGTTTGTTTTATGACTCTTCTTTGACCTTTGGTTCAAATTCTTCTCTATCTTTAAAATTGCCCGTGTTTTAAGTTATCAAAACAGGGCCAGGGACCCACTATTGAGGCCAGATCCACAGTGCCCTAGGAATAGGGACAGGAAAGCTCCAAAAAGCCTCTTTAATATTTTTTCCCCTTCACTTTCCAAGCCTGACAGCAGATGGCAGACTTCGGCAAATCTTTTCCTGCATTCCTAAACGGAAGGAGTGTATCTCTTTCAGCCACCACAGGATGGTATTGATACAATGGGAACTTTTCTGGGCTAGCTCGTCCTGTGATTTAAAGCCAGACCCTGTTGTCCAAACTCCCCAAGCAGAAGTCACACTCAGCCCTCTGCCATGCCCTCCCTTTTCCCAAGAAGGAAAATGTCCACTCCCCTCAATCGGCCACGGGTTGTACTGAGACTGCTTGTCTCCAGGTTGCAGAATGGGTGCCATTCCCTGCATGGGGGCAATGCTTCTTTATCTCCCCATCCTGCACCCTCCTGGACAATTTATGATACTCCTCTGGTCTGCAGTTCCTGAACACCATTGTTTTAGACAGCTTCTGCTTTTCCTCTTGATGTTTTTGTAAGAGATGTGAGTCATGCTGTCCCTATGCCGCTGCCATCTTCCCAGAACTCCTGATACTGATTTTCAAATCAACTCTAAATCACCCAAGAATATAATTTCATTACACATTATTTTTTACTGTAAATATGATCACTGAGCTTGTTCAACAGATTTTGTCTTTGAATGGTTTTCAGCTGTTTCCAAATCCAAAATCTCTTCTTTTTCATGCTTACAGGTTTGTCACCATTGAAGATATTTAGGGGTATCCATCTCATCCACTTCCCCAATTAGCTTCTTCATTGCAGTTCAAGTCACATTTCTTCCTCTTAAGAACTTTAATGGGTGGTCCCTATTATCCATTACCAAGTTCAAATTTATCCTCCTCCCACTTTTACTCACCACCAACTTTCCAAGATACCAAACAAAACTATTTTTCCCATCATCGGATTTTGCCAATCAGAGGCAATGAGTCATCTTCTGCAGTTTAACAGTATCTTATATTTTTCCTCTGTCATCTGCCTTACCGTAATGTATTCTAATCATTTAGATACTATTTCCTTGTACTTGATATTGAATTTCTTCAAGGCAAGGATTGTTTCTTATTCTACCCACCATCCCCTTTACAATACCTAGTCCAATGCCTGGCACATAATTTACCTTTATTAAATATTTATGGAATGAAATGTATATTACAGGCTCAGAATTCATATCAGAACTTACATTTAAATAACATTGTTTTTTAAAAAAAAAATCAACTTGCATTCTTTCTCTTCCTTTTATTCCTACCCAATAGCTCTTCCCCATAGCCCTTCTGGAAAATTAGGAGTAAAAAGGGAGTCTTGATAACAAGATTTTCACTACTAGAGGAGTGATGTCTTAGTGGTGGGCTGTAGAATTTAGTGGTGATAAAGAGCAGCCCAACCATTCTGAAGCCATGAGTTAGTTCGCTGAAGTAAACTTACAGGTTTTCAGTCCCTGGTGTCTGTGTGAACTGTCATCTTATGTAGGGATGTACAGTTTATATAGATTATATAATCCCATCTCATAGACTAGGAAACTGAAGATAAGGAATCTGTCTAAGATCAAATAGCAAGTTAAAGGCAAAATTAGAACTAGAATTCTGATCTGCAGACTGCCAGTGTAGCACATTTTCTTTTATAATCCTGTTTTGCTGGTACCCTGGACTGCTGACAGATGTGTCAACGGCTTGGTCTTTAGGATCAAAAAGACTTTATAGGCAAGTTATTGGTCTTCCAGCCTTGCCTCATCTCATCCAATTAACTGGGCCCATTTTGTTAGATAATATGCACAACTGCCTAAGTACCTGACTACCACATACTTATGAAAGCTGAACTCAGAAAAAGGATTATCTGAACTGAACAAGGAGAACTGAGTAACTGAAATACTAACGGCATCTTTGCCCCAAATACTGTTAGAGTGAACTTTAGGGCTGCTCCCTGTATACTGTACAGGTTTGACTTTGTTGTGCTGATCAGTTAAATTAAAATCATAATATCAAAGAACATTAAGGTCTATAAATTGCTTATCTGTTTTCTGATGTTTGGTGGTCCTCCCTTTTAGCTTCCTACTTCATTTTACTTCTCTAACTCTAGATGGAGATAATGTAGTCAACTTCCTTTGCTTTTTATTAAAATCAAAATTTTTAATTTTAGGACTTTTTACAGTGAACATATATGATTTTATGTGGGGGTGTTTTAACTTAGTATCATAAAATTATGTAATTAAATATAGCCAGATGTAATGTTTCCAAAAGGCAGTTGAATAATGGTTATAATAATTAGTATACACTTTGACTAGATGTTCTGTTTTGATCATGCTTTACTTAAGCAGACTTTTTACCACTTAGGATTTGAAGAAAGGATGCTTTAAAAAAGGTTATAAACATGGTCTAGCAGAAACCCATTGCTATAGAAATAGAGACATGTGCCCTGTGCATTCAGGGCATTCAGCAAATCTTAGTTGTAAAGAAGATACTACAATGGCCTGCCACTTTGTCTCCAGTGTTCAGAATTAGAAGCAGATCACATTTCATGCTATGAGCAAAGAGTGATTTCTGCCACATTTTTGAAAGAACAACTGCATCAACTGTTTTATTTTTATTATACTTTATTTTCTATATTGACAGTATATTCTGTGCTTAACAAGTAACATTTGTTAAATGCTAACTATATGCCAGTCACTGTTCTAAAAACTATATGTATCAAACTTAATCCTCATAACTCCATGAGGTAGGTTCAGTTATTATCCCATTTTCCTTATGTGGAAACTGAGGCACAGAGCAGTTAAGTAATTTGGCCAAGGTCATACATTTATTTAGTTAGTGAAGGAGAGGAGTATAAACCTGGATCTCTCTCTAGCAGTTGTACTCTTGACCATCATGTCACTCTGCCTCTTGTAAAACTTAAATACTTAGGGTGTATAACCATTAAATGTTGAAAGTATTTTCTTTGATGGTCACTGAGAGTGGAGAGTAAAAAGGGATTGGGAAATGGAGCCATAGCCCTCTGAGGGGGTAAATTAGAATTTGAGACCAGAAATGGATTTAGATTCCCTACCTGAAGGAATATTTAGCTTAATTTCTGTCTGGATCATTAGAGTCTAACTTGCGATATTTTAATCTTTTAAATTCAGGGTCTATATTTCATGAAACATGTTTTTTTGATAAATTCTTTGTTTCTACAGAAACTCAAACAGAAGAATCAACAGCTGAAGCAAATTATGGATCAATTACGAAATCTCATCTGGGATATAAATGCCATGTTGGCAATGAGGAACTAAACTGATATTTAAATTTCCTGCTTTGCATATGCTATACCTTTTTCTATTTTCCTCAAGTATTTTTTTCCCTTTGAAGGTAATTTATCCGCTTTTATTCTAGTTACTAAATTAATTTACCATTTTTTAAAACATGGTTTTACAGTAAAGGACTCAATACTCTGTAATGTTTTTGATTCTATGAAAGATTATTGTAATTAACTTTGACAGGGTTTTTTG
>JAQZBX010048000.1:0-20324 GCA_029593785.1 Cabassous unicinctus | reverse complement strand
AGCCTGACTTATAGTAACATTGCATGCATTTTCATTTTGTAACAATCAATATAGGAGGTTAAGTAGTTTTCCTAATTTTTTGAAAAATGTCCTTAATGTAGGGAGTAAATACAGTGATGAGAAAAATACCAATTTTTTTTAATGCATGTTTAGAAAGGAAATATAGCAAAAAAGACACACATATAACAACAAAACTAAGAGAAAGGAAAGAAAGAAGAAGGAAAACTATGTACAAAGGCATGTCATCTCTTGCAACTTATATCTAGTCATTTTTATGCTTTCGATTATGAATGGCATTATGATACTTGTAAAGAAGTTTGAATGTATATTATTTCCTGTCTTTCTTTTTCATTGTAGTAACATACATTTAACATAAATTCTGTCATTTTAACCATTTTTAAGTGCACAATTCAAACACATTCATTACTTTTGCAAGGTTGTGCTACCATCATCATTTTCCATTACTAAAATTTTTCCGTCACTCAAACAGATACACTTTATCCATTAAACAATAACTTTCTATTCCCCCTTCCTCCCAGTCCCTGGTAACCTAGAATCTGATTTATGTACAATTTTTGTCAATAGTGAGAACTGAAGTGTAATTTTCCATTTCAAACCAACATTAAATATTGGATATTGCCATTCTGGTGCATGTTGGTGTTATTATTATTATTATTGTCATCATCATTATTCTTTTAATTTCAGTCCTACATGTAAACCAGCAAATACGGTTCTTCAGTTTTGATGGCTTTGGATTTATGGATACAAAGTGAGTACATGAAAATAATCCTTTCAGGATTGTCAGCATTAATTAACTTTATGTGAACTCACTTTGCCTTCAATTTAATAATCTCTTCCTTATGACTATGTTGGTTGAAATAATATACCCTCCCAATACATTGAATAGTGAACTCCACAAGCTACATTTCTCAAATGAGTAAAGATGATTTCTCCAATACTCAGAATGAAAAGAACTTATTTAATTGAACCTATCTGTATCTCACAAAAATTATCTGAAAATTTTAATTAAATGTTTTCTAATGAGCAATTTTGTTAAAAGGCAAATCTGGACATTATGCAATTTTTAGCTCATGAAAAGCTTCCTTTCGTTCAATTTTGTGTTGCATTCTATTTTATATTATTTTTTCTCTCATGTTTCTTTTATTTAAAAACTTTTTTTTTGAGAATAGGCAGTTTGAAGAGCCTGTGACCAATTTGATTTTAGCAATAGTAAATAGCTGCTGGAGATCTCAATTCCTGCCGACAGAATTTCCATTACAATTTGATCTTAAGTTAAATACTACAAACAATTAAACCAAACAGTCTGTTTCTGGGGATGTAATGACAATTTTGTGGATATATTTAAGAATGTGATTTCAGTCTTCCTTGTTTCAAGTGGTTCATGGAACATGATTTTGATAGAAAATTGATTTTCTCTAATGATGTTGCCTTGAAATTGTAAAATAGTGGACTGTGCCACCATTCTCTATTTTTCATCCTTTTTTCTAATTTTGAAAATGGAATCATCTATTAAAATTGTGTGCTATGGACAGAAAATAACAGTTGCCTTTTAATACACTGTTATTCACCGCTTAGGTGCTGAACGCTACCAGTACATGAGTAAATAAACAAGATGGCTCTTCCATGATAAACTAGAGTATATTTTTCCAGAATTTTCAAAATGTTAAATTGCTCTTTTTCAGATTGATCATATTGTAGATACCAAGGATTGAGAGTTAATGGTAAATTTGCAGATAATATGAATCCTAGAAGGGAAAATGGAATTTTCCTTTGCAATGATTTTACCCAAACCTTCACAGTGCCATCATAGACATTCTAAACTCGAAATTTTCACTGTTTTGCACTAATTGATAAATTATTTTATCCTTCAGTGAGTATTTATTGACATTTCTTTGTGCAGAATGTATACAGAATATTTGAAATATGAAAGAAAGAAGTCATGTATTTGTCCTTCTAAAGTTATTTTAAAACCAGATTAAATTATTTGAAGCTCATCTTCTTTACCTTCTGAATTGTGTTCCGCAGAACACAACCTCCTCTCCACCCACTGAAACTGCTCCACATGCACAATTTCAAAGACTCACACAAATTATTGAACAAAAATGTTTTATATGTACTAATGCTTCACTCACCTTTTAAAGATCCAAAAGGCATAATATACATTCAAAATTCACCAAATACAATTTTCCACATTATTTGATCATTCCTCCTTTTCTTCCCTAATTCATATTAGCACAGATGGATTATACAATGCTGCTTTAGGCAACAGTGAACTATTGGAGATTTTGGAATCAATGAGACCGAGGACTATAGTTATATCTGTAACCCAGAATCTAGATCATTGCCTTCCATATTAGAGGTGATCAATATATATTAGATGAAGGAATGAGAGAAGCAATCAAATCTGGGCAATAAAGTGCAGAGAATTTGTACAGAAAGATATTATAATAGTTCAGATAAGATGACGTAAGGTCACTATATTTGTCCTCTGTCCTAGTTTGCCAGGACTGCTGCAATAAAGTATCACAGACTGTGTGGTTTACAAACCAGAAATCTATTGTCTTGTAGTTCTGGAGGCTAGCAATCTGAAATCAAAGTGTCAGCAGGTCTATGCTTCTTAAAAGAGAGCTTCTGGAGTGTGGCTGGCAATCCACGGTGTTCCGTGGCTTGTGGTGGCAACATAACTCAATATCTGACTTCATCATGTGTCTGCCTCCCTCTCTCTCTTGGCCTGTCTGTCTGTGTCCAAATTTTTTCTCCTTATAAGGACAACAGTCATAATGGATTACAGCTTACTATACTTTAGTTTAGCCTCATCTTAATAAATAAAATCTTCTAAGAGTCTGTTTACAAATAAGGTCACATTCACAAGACTTGATTGAGGGTTAGGACTTGAACATGACTTTCTGTGGGACACAGTTCAATCCATGGTAGGCTCCTTATTTTTATTGCAATACCTGCTGTGTTTAGATGCATAAGTATCTTCACTCAATAACAATACAGATTCAATTCATTTCTGGAGTTTGGGATCTTTGTACTCATACTTTAATAAACACATTTGATGTGTTGTTTTATACCTCGAGTGCAGTTTACTGGGGAACGTTAGCTCATACATCATTTCAGTTATTTTCAATTTCTCCATTAATACCACCAATGAGCCATACCTAATGTTACAGTCAAAACAAGATCACGTAAGAGCATTTAGTCAATCAGTGTCAAAGTCATCCTTACTGAACTCTGTTCTGCTTCAAAAGACAGGTGAGATAACCCTAAGTAAATACAAAATGACAAGTTAATGTGAAGGAATTGGAAGCACAGTGGAGTAAAGAAACTGCCAAAGTACAAGTACAATATTAAACCAAACTACTTCTTGTTTTGTACAATTTCCCTGCCTAGAGTACACTTCCTTATCAGTCCGCTGAAATTGCATTCTTCCTTTAAATTTCTGCTTAAATCTTGCCTCTTATATCTGTTTTTGGTATGCACCTTTCCCTCAACTTTTCATTAATTTATTCAAAAAGTCTTTATTTAGCACCTACTATATGTCAGATGTTATTATACATGCTGGAGGTGCAGCAGAAACCAAAATAGACCAAAATTCTGATATAATGGAACTTATATTCTACCATGAAGGGTGAACAATAAGCAATTGAATAAATAAAGTTTGTCAAGTAGCAGTAAGATTTGTGGAGAAAAAATAAAACAGATTAAGTTTATAAACCTTATTATAGAAGTCATTCTTATTTGTGCCATAGTCAGTAGTGTTTATATCAGCCCTTGTCTAATTTCCTACTTTCTTTGTCTCCCCCTGAATGGATAGTTAGCTCTTGAAAAACAGGAAATAGGAATGCTTATCTCTATTTGAACTATATTTAGCACTATACTTGTTAAATATATGTACCAGAGACAAGTCTTTCATCTGTTCATGTGCCAGTTGAGCCCTGAATCTCAGCAGAGTTGCAACACCTACTCTCCAAGTCATTGGACTCAACCAGGACAACTAACAAAGAGATGATGACAGACAACGCCCATCCCAAGGAACAGAGAGTGTCTACAACTGCAAGCAAGATAGTCCCATCCATCTGCCCCATGGGATAAAATCCCTTTCTCAGTTAGAAACAGATTGGGCATCACCATTCCAAAATCCTCAAGATTGGGGAATGAACAATGGACTTATAATTATTCTATTATTATTATATTATATTATTATTATTATATTATATTATTCTATTATAGACTTATTATTATTCAAGCAATGGAAGAAATTGTATCATTGATATAAAGGCAGTGGCCACCAGGGGTTCTAAGGCAAGGGAAAGGGAAGAATAAGTGTAACATGAGGGCATTTTTGCGACATAGGAATTGTACTGCATGACATTGCAATGACAGATATAGGCCATTATACATTTTTTCATAACCTATAAAATTATGTGGAGCAGAGTATAAATGATAATGTAAACTATAGTCCACAGTTAGTAGCAATGTTTCAATATGTGTTCATGAATTTAACAAACGAATCACACTAATGAACAATGTTGTTATTGTGTGAAAGTGTGGGAAGGGGAGGGGATGAAGCATATGGGAATCCCCTATATTTTTATGCAACATTTTTGTAATCTAAAGTTCTTTAAAAACTAAAAAAAAAAATTTTTAAAAAGAATACTTAACTCTGGATTTCTCCAGTCCTAGCAAAATATCCATATACCCCTAAAGGATCACCACTGGGCTCTTTTAATTATTCTCTTCTCTTGTCTCTGATCAATTTGGTGATGTTACTCTTACCCTGGTCTTTTATTTTTACAACGTGCCGGAGATTGAACCTGGGACCTTTTGCATGGAAGCAAGTGCTCAACCACTGAGCCACACCTGCTCCCCTCCCTGGCATATTTAGCCCAAGCTGGGTTAGGGAAAGCCATTCCTTGCATGAATAGGGCAGCCTTCTTGCTCTGTGCACCAGCCTCTTACCTATTCTGTCCTGTGATGTTGGTGTGTAGAAAGCAGGGGAGTGGGTAAATATAAGCTCCAGAAAAATAGGACTTTTTTAAAAAGTTTCATTCAGTACTGTTGTTTTAATACTTAGAACAGTGCCTGTTACACAGTAGGAGATTAATAAAAGTTTGTTGAGCAAATGAATTAATGAATCTTACATGACCTGTCTTAGGTTCACATTGATAAATACTCTCACTGCATGAAATATTTTCTCTCATTTTCTGTTACATTTACTTCTTTGCATATTCTTCTTTGTAACCTTTAAATATCAATTTGCTCTGGTTTCCATTCTTCATCTCTCAGTCTAGAGATTCTCTTTGAAAGGCTGTCTAGACTATGCACCACCTATAAAACAGTAAGTTCCACATGAATACTTACAAATCAAAAATTTCCCTTAATCTGCAGACACTATATACTAGATATCTCCACCCAGATGTTCCACAAGACCTCATCCCACTACGTCCAAAACTTAATTCATTATCTTCCTACCTATAAATGCTCATTTTCCTATGTTCCCGTTTTGAAATATATACTAATCAAATGATTTTGCCTGATAATGAAAAAAAAAAGACAATGGAGCATATCTCACTAATAGACTATAAATAAGTTTACAGGATATACTTGTGAAAAATACCAATATGATGAAAATAAAATATTCCAAATACAATTTGGGAAGGAATGGAATTGGCAGATAGACACATTTCCTCTAGTAACTGGCTCAAAATTTTAGCTAAGAATATTAAAAATATAATAATAAAGAGGAATTTAAGATGAAGTTCCCAATGGAAGGAAAAACAATAATTCAGGACTCATTGTTTGCTATAATTTGCTTTTTCCTTTTACCATAGACTTTTACAGTCCAGGGACAATTTAAAAATATTACATTGAATTTGAGTTGATTCAATTAAACAAATAGTTACCTTCCATGTACTTTCCTATTGTATGTGAATAATTTAATAATCAAGCAGGCATAGCCCTTATAATCATTGAAAAAGCTAGTATTAGATATGATTTACCCTGATTATTTCTGGGTGTTCAAACAATGTAATCAGGAATCTTCCCTCTCCTTCTTTCATCTATGTTTTCTTTTTATGATTATTCATGAACCAGCCAATATTGCCTGGGAAAAAATGCTCTGACCTACCAGTCCTAGAAAATTTGCTCATTCTTGGAACCTGGAATTGGCATGATTCCCACACAGACCATAAGAACAGTGTACATTTGAGGGATAGTTTATAAAAAGAAGAGATAGCATCTGTTATCAGGAGAAGGAATACTGTGTTGGTAAAAGCATAAGATATCAGCTATATCCAAGCTTTTCTAGGGATCTCCAGAACCTTTCTTTTCACACGCATCTTTTAAAATGTTCTCTCTTAACATAATGCAGCTATCCTATATACAATTGAAAATTCATTCTTCCTGTCCCCAAAGGAAGACAATACAAAGCCTTGCCCATTTTCACATCCAGGATGATTAGCATTCCTTTAATTCAGGTCCAGATGGAGCTCATCACACTCCAGTAATCTTTGGACAAATGATAAATTTTACTAACTCTCACAAATCCAAAACACAATGATGCACGAGAATGACAGTAGAAGTTGCTTTTTGGAGTAAGGGATAGGAAGAAAGGATCACAGCAGTCTATCCTGGCAAGGATAGCAAAGATTCCATTCCTGGAAGAGCAGTGGGTTCTCAGGCAGTCAATTGAGTTTGGTTGACCAAGACTTTGTTCTCAGTTCATTGAAGAAGTCTTCTGATCGATTATGCACATATACAATAACTATTGGGAAGAATGTCCTTCATGGAATGCTTTGTTTTACTATATCCTCCCTAATCTCCCTCTCTCCCTTCTACCCTACTTTAGAGTCATGCTGAATTTATTCCAGTTTTTAAATGTTCTACAATCTTTCAAATTTATCCTTGCCATTCATTCTGTCTAAAATATCTCTTGGACCACTCTCATCTTTCTCCCTTTTTTTCTGTCTGATTCCCAGTTGTCCTACACATTAGGGAGGAATTTAATGAGTCCTAAGGTAAGTTCTCTTGGTAATGATCTCTTAAATCCAATTTAATAACATGCATCCATCTTATAATTACTTGCTGAATGTCTGTAAAGTGGAAATCTATAGTGTTATCCTGTCCTGCACCACTTCTTGTACAGAATCTTCCACTCCTTTTGGGAATCATTCACTCCCCTGACATTTCACTGCTAGTGGTTCCACGGGGATGCCCCACATCCTGTCACAGGGGTGGGCATCTGACCAAGGCCTGCTTTTCCCTTCACTTTTTAGCATAATGTCCAGAGACAGGCCTCCACCCAGACGTTACCTTTAGACATCATTAGGGTTAACTGACCCCTTTTCTCTATGCTACTTCCCAAGATGATTTTATAGAAAGAAGGTAATAATTATTTTTGTTCAATCAGAGAATTTTGGGGGAGGAACCTGGAAGATCAAGCTTCTCCTGTGCCCCAAAGTAATAGTGTGCTCTTAATATAAATTCAAATCTTCCAATGTTTAAGATAAAAATGCTGCTTTAATTTTTTAATTGACTGTGTTGCTTTTATCTTCCACTTGATAAAGTTTTAAAAAACATTAAAGGTCCAGTCTTCTTTAAAAGCCTCTTCTCTTTAAATTCCTATGTATAGCATAGTGTTGAACAAATAGTAATTTTAATATATGTTTTTAAATGAAAAAAAGAAAGAGAATGAGTGATGGCTCATTTTTCCTTTTAATAGTTTCTATAGTCAGAGTGAGAAAACTCATTTTAGAGATTTTTTTTTCATTCAGTCCTCATGAGCATATTTAAGATCCTAGGAAATATATCTATCTTAGAGGAAGATTAGGATGTTTCAAGAGAGGAGAAGTATCCTTTTAAATGCTTTCATCACTATCTTTATTTGCCAGGCTAAAACATATAATGCCAGCTTTTGTAAAACAAATTTGAGAAACTAGGTTATTTTAAAGTCATTATTAATTTCATGGTTTCCCATTTATTACAGCTAGTCTGTTAAACCCCATTTTCCATCTACTGTAATAAAAGTTTATTTAATTAATCAGTTTGGGCAACTATATAAGAATCTGGTTTCATTAAAAAATTCTGTATACTTCATTCAAATATTGGGTTATGAACTATCTTTGAAATATACAGTAAAAAGGACAAAAAACTGTGGAAGCAGATGTGTCTGGAAATCCATTTCTAAAATTCCCATTCATATACTCACAAAAATATTCATATGTAAAAGAAAAAGCTTAATATTATAACAGCTCTGGAAGATATAAATGACAATAAAATATTTATCAAAATCAAATGTGTTTTTAAACCAATTATATATTACTGACTTGGACAGATTGAAAAATGTTATGGGCATTTTTCATAAGCTTAATTTCCTAAAAAATAATAATGATATAGATGGAACAAGTGAGCCATATTTTCAACAACTTTCCTTGTCTTTTCTCCTTGGTTCATTAGATATATCACAACTTGGAGACACCTAATCTTTGACAACACTGAAGAAAAGTTCTCATCACTACTTTCAGACTGCTATAAGAACTTCAGATTATCCTCAACTTTGGAAGCAATGGAAACAGAAAACATTCCAGTAGTGTTATTGATTTAATCAATTGAATAATATTTCAGAGTTGGCAGATATCATCTCTTTTATTTTATGCCATCCCTAGTCTTTTAGGCTCTTTTCCATATTGCAGAATCTGGAATCCTGGTACCAATGTTTGTTGTCTTAGGCAAGTCCAATGAACTGGAGCGTAGGTGTTGACTGCAACTCTGCTGAGATTCAGGGTTCAAATGGCAGATGAACAGGCTGATAATTTAAATCTTTGGAACATGTATTTAATGAGTATAATGCTAATTACAGATTCAAATAAAGGGCAAAAGAACCACATGAAAGAAAATTATAAATGATTCTAACTCTGATACATTGGGGAAATAGGTTACCATATATTTCAAGGTACGGACTACCAATGAGGTGCTGATTTCCTGGGATTGTCTGCTCTAACTATAGTGTCCAGATGGCTCTAGAGCTCTCAGAAAAATCCCTGCTTGAGTCACTGTTTAGTACGACAGTCAGTGAGATCCTCCTAAGACTTATGTAAGCATAACCTTTGGAATGACCTCTTGACTCACTTTGAAATTTCTTAACCATAAAAACTCATTTCTATTTAATATTTCCTCCTTTTAATCAAGGTCTTTTTTCAAATGCATCGCTAGTTGGCACTTGGGAATAATCCCTCAGTGCCAGGGAGGTCCATCCCCAAGAGTTATGTCCCATGATGGGGGGAAGGCAGTGAGTTTATATGCTGAGTTTGGCTTAGAAAGAGGCCAAATTTGAGCAACAAGGAGGCTTTCAGGAGGTAACTCTTAGGCAATATATATTACTAGGCTAAGTTTCAATTTCACAAGAACAAGGTTCATAAGTACAAGCATCAGTATCAGGAATCTAGCATAATAGTCTGTCCTCCTTCACTAGGCACTGCCCATGTACTCTAGAGATTCTTGCCACTCTATTAGAGAATGTAGCAGGACTCCCCAGAATGGGATTCAATATTCCATCAGTTATTATGTGGGTCTCCACCGCTCAAGACCACACCCCATGACAACATGAGCACATTCATATTCCATAGAAGCATACCCCAGGTGCACCTCTCCCCATACATCCACCACTACCAACACACCACACCATTTATCCTCCTCTACCACACTTGCAACCCTTCTGCAATCCAAAACCTCCCCAAAAACAAAGCCAACAATTTTTTTTTTGCATTTTACCTTTCATCTCCGTAAGATCTGTTGTCTTTTATGTTTACTGGCAATTTCTTCCATATGTTCCCCCAGTGTCTAATTTTTTTCACTTTATTTTCAAAGAAGCTTTAGGTTACAGAAAAGTCACATAGAATATATAGGGGATTCCCATATACCCCACACCCCCTTATATTTTCCCATATTTATAACATTTTACCTGAGTATGGTACATTTTTTACCATTAATGAACAAATATTGAAGCATTGCTACTAACCATGGTAAATGGTTTACATTATAGTTTACATTTTGCAACATCCACTTTTATAGGTGGTTTTTGTTGTTCTTGTTGTTTTTTTAAGGAACTATTGTAGATTGAACCAAGGACCTTGTATGTGAGAAGCAGGCACTCAACCACTGCTCCCCGACACTTTTACAGTTTTTGGCAAAATGTATAGTGGCCTGTATCTGTCATTGCGAAATCATGCAGAACAATTCTAATGCCTTAAAAACACCCTATGTTCCACCTGTTCTTCCACCCCCTCCCCTGAGAACCTATGGTAACCAATAAGTTTCAATTTTTGAAGAATAAGGTTCATAGTTACATGCATTAATACTGAGGTCTTGACATACTGGTCTGTTTTCTTTTATTAGGCACTACCTATCTACTTAAGAGATTCTTGTCCTTCTATTTGAGAATGTAACAGGACTACCCAGGATGGGAATTTAATATTTTCTTGTTTATCATGTGGGTCTCCACTCAATGAAATAACACCCTATGACAAGTTGAACCCATTCATATTCCATAGACGCATGATCCAGGGGCACCCTTTTCCACAAATTTCCACATCACCAATGCAAAATTTAGAAAAGATTTGGTTTTTAATATGAGCACTCAAACATACCAATTGAAACCTAGGTCAAATTCAACATGTGAAAAAATACAGAAAAGAAAATAATGATTAAAGAAAATACGATATAAAATTGTCGGTATAATATGGTCATTTAACAGTCTTAACCTGAAAGAAATAATTTCAAATAATATTGTCTCATGGTGGGGGTCCAGATTTATTTTTTTCTTCTTTCTAATGTTCTATATTATCCATATGCATGCACACACAAAAAGAAATATTTAATTTTTATTTTTATTTAAATTTAAAAGATTGTAAAACTGTATTAAATGCAAAAACTATTTTTATGTCTGTATAATTGCAAAGCAATTCCCAATTTGAGTATAATTGGTAAATATAAACTTAATACAGTTCTAATATTCCATAATAGGTTAAGGTATAATAGAAAATAGGCCATAGTCACTGTTGGAATGAGTAGGATGGAGGCTTGAAGATATTGTGTTCTGCCTGATGATGAGGGATTGGGTGTGTGCTATGAAAATTTGAGTAACATAAGAAACTGTTAAATGAAGTACTAACCATGGATAAACATGACACAAGAAGTTGTAGTAAATCCTTAATTAAGAATGAAGGATGTAAATGTCATACCACAATATTTAATGCATATGATAACACAGAACTAAGAAGAAAATAGGGTTATACTAACTTCATAAAGAAATTTTAAAAGCCAGTTAAAGTTTTTTTTGACACTTCTACTGTGAAACAGAATATTTTCTTCTAATTCTAATTTTAAAAATGTTATTTTAATAAGGAATATGAATGCTAGCCTTGAAGTGAAAATTACATTTTCACATGTATCTTTAAAATTAGTGTATAAATTTCATAGTCAAGAATTAAATTTAGGTTACAGTTTTACCTATGGATACACATGATCAAGATATATGAGCTTTTTAATTAAAGCTCAGAGATGGTAATTTTTAAACCAAAAATTACGGTATAAAATTTTAAAGTCTTTAATTCAGATGGCTCTTCTTCCTTACTAATTTCCTTAACTTCTATTTGGTTTCTGTTTGCTTATGAGCAACTTTTAGATATCTAGTCAAAACCAAGCAATGTGCAGTCCCTAATGAATGAAGTATAAAAAGCCCTGTGTGGTCAAATTTACCTCCTTTGATGAATTCCAATTCCCTGCATCTAAACTAAGCCTTCAATAAACAGTTGAGTAAGAACAAAAGAATCCTACATGTATATGTCTGAATATGTGTTTAAAGTAAAATAAACAGATTTTGTGATATGTGTCTTAAACAAGTTATGCTCTTATTTTACCATCCATATTTTATTGGCAATAATTGCCAATGAAGGGATTACCAAAGTTAGAGTCAGTTCTTCTTCTGTTCCCTAATCATGTGAAAAATATTGTAGTAGTTTTTACAAATATAAATATTTAGTTTTTAGAGTTCCTATTTTTTGGTTTCTGTGATTCTCAGACTCCTATCTTTATTTTGCCATTGTATAGTTACTATAACATAGGAGTTTATTTTTAATTAGAAATACATGCTGCTATATCTGATGTGGCTGCAGTTAGTGCTGTTTTTGTACCTGCATACTAATGGAAATTCTCCACCACTCTGCATGCTATTCTCTCCTTCTCCCTGCCAGGGAATAGGGTTAAAATTTGGGGGACAAGGCTTACGCTCTTGGTGGGAAATGTTAGCTTTTACGTGGACTAATTTGTAAACTTTTCTCTCTAATTAGGAAAAAAACCCCACTATATAGTCCTTGATATTTATTTCTTCACAACATTTCTATTGCTCTTATGAGGTTGGATCAGAAAGTAAAGTTTGCTAGCTGACAGAAAATTGTTCCTTCTTCTCCTCTCACATAATAGATGACATGAATGATTTTGTATATTATTTTGCATTGTAATAGTTCTTATTATTTTTTTACCTCCTCCATCATTATGTCCCCTGGGGCACCTGTGCTCATACAATGAAATGAAGACTGAAACCAAGCCAGCTCAAGGAAATTTAGAAGAGTTTCCTGGCTCATGGTGATCACCAAATGGTAGCCATAAGCAAAATGGTTTCACAGTCTAGGATGCATTTTGACAGAAATATATGTAATTTTTGCTGAGGGTTGTTGGAGAACAATTCTTTCCAATTCTCAAATTTGCATGAAAAGGGGTTCCCTTTGGCCTTTTACCCACTCCTCATACTCTTTCAATTTGGGTAGAATGAGTGTATTCATTCATAAGTGCCAGCCATTTGTCCTCCATTATTCTCAATCCCATTTACCCTGAATCAAGTGAGTTGTTGGCAAGTCTAAGTGTAACTTCTTTGAAGAGTACAACATCTCATCTCCTCTGATGAGCTTTTCAAGTTCTAGACCTGTGTGCAGACAACATTGAACTCTCCCTCTGGGTGAGCATGTTATGCATTTTACAACAACTTTATCTGGAATGAAGCTTTTTCTCCTTCTGTTGATGCCTTTGTCTTTGTTACTTGGTTCAGAACTTTAGAGGGATGCTATGTATTGACTCCTTCAAACCGCAACTATTTTAAATCTTTCTTCCACTCGTAAACATTTTTATTAAAATTCTTCTAACAGTCCAAATTACATACATGAGGTGTGAAAGGTGTGGGGCTGGGGTTATCTGAAGAAAGAGGGGAACAGCAGCAATTAACCATATACCACCCATGCATACACTTCAGAGATATTAGTCCTGGGAGGCTCCAACCAATCAGATCATTTCCTAGTTTTCTCTTAGTTCCTGGTGAACCACAAAGTGCCAGGAATCACTGAAGTTTGTAATGGACGTGGCTGCTCTCGAAATCTTAACACAAAGGCATAGTTTAGGCAGACATGTCCTGCATTAAATGATAAGATGAAACCCCATGCATAAATCCTACATATTAAATAAAAGACAAAATTAAAAGTAAACAAATGCACATATATGCATATGTATTTATATATCATTTTACAAATATTGGTATGTATTACGAAAAATTTGATTTTTACCCACAATAAAAAAAAAAAGTAAACATTCTGTGAGAAAAGACTGTGAAATTATCACCAAATCAATCCACCTTAGATAAAGAAATGCATGAATTGGTGAAACTGTAACACAATTTAATATGTATACTACAGGATGACTGTTAATCTTTTTAGCTGGATGAGTAAAATCACTTTAGTTCTAGTTGAGTAAAATCTTTTGAAGTCTACCTTAATAATATCAATTTCCTATACTTAATCATAGATTTTATTCTACCTTGAAATGGCCAGAAATGTGATATAGAGAAAACTCTCAATATATGTTGAAACTAAGGAAAGAGAAGGAGGAAGAAGGTAAGAGAAAGGGATGTAGAAACAATAGGTATTTAAATACATTTCTTTCTTTTACATTTGGGTTACATAACACAAATATTAGTTGAAAAGGTATGAACACATGTGATGGAAATAATATATAAACATAAAGGAGAATTTGAAACATCTTCAAATACACACAATTATATGTGTGTGTGTGTGTGTGTGTGTGTGTATATATATATTCTTTAATGAAACCTATTAGGCATGCCTTGGAAATCTATATATTTTTTAGGTCTGGTAGTTATTTCAGATGAAGATCCTGTAAAAATATTTTAACATTAATTTGCAACATATTTTCTTTCTTCATAGTTTAATACGCCGTAACATCTTGAACCAATTCAAGATGTTTTCAAGATACATCTTTTTAAACATTTAAGAAAACTGAGTGAGTCTTCATTTTGGCTGTCAATGTAATACATATTTCAGCAATACATTAGGAAATTCTTTCTCTGTGAATTATCCCTAGAGATTAAAAATAAAACTACAGTGGCATAGAAAAGCTGCCAAAGCACATTATATGACTGTTTCTGGCTTCCACTCTGTTTTTCTATCCAAATGAAGAATCTTTCTGCCAAAAAGATACAGGTGTGGAAACAAATCTTTCAGTGTGTGAACTCTTTGGGTTTACATCTGAAGGATGTATCTTATTTTAGAATATGTATTGATGGTTTATAAAAAATAAAAGTGGGATATTCTTATGAAAAGGAATAAGAAGGGAAGCAGATGTCACCTTTTTGCATTATAGAAAATGTCAATTGTATATATCTGGGATATAGCTACCCAGTTATGTTCAAATATTTGTGATGCAATATTGGGAGCAGTGATCCAGATACACATGTTGAGTGTTGAAAAATTGATCTTAAATACAATCTGTAAAATCTGTACAATATTATGCTAGTTCAGAGGGATTTTTGGAAAAAATCAATGCTTATAAGTGACTTGTGTTTTACATTTTGCCAAGTATAATTAATGTGATGTTATGGTATTTTTGATGAACATCCCTAAAAACATTTCACTCAAGTGAACAGAAGGAAATGATTACAATAGATCCTGGCAGAGGGAGTGAGAAAATATGCATATCATAATCTCAAGATCATTTTAGGACTAGTTTGGAATGTATTTTTTTTAGGTGGTACCAGTGTTTGAACCCAGAACATTGTACACAGGAAGCCTGCACTCAACAACTGAGCTACATCCACTCCCCTGGAATGTATTTTTATTGTTGGAACAATGCAACAATTAAATTGTTCAATAGCAATATCCAGATTAAATTTCATTATGCTTGATTCAATAGTCCTTTCCAATTAATTGCTTTGTAAGCAACATATCTGTCCATTAATTAAATTCAGCATTATGTCTTTCAGTGACTACTATGGGCCAACTATTATGGGAAGCAATATGTGGGTTGCAAAATGGTCCATGGTATGATGGTCTTACATATAGTCTAAAAATATTTATCTGGCTTAATGTTAAAGACAAATTTGGTGTTTAGATCTCCACTGTTGACTGAAGTGAAGTCATATCCCTTATTGTGACATTACAAGACCCACCACGTTTTGTTCTCAACTTATATTTTCACCCAACCTTACTTGAACACACATATTTCTACTCATCTTTGTGACTTTTTTCATACCATTTTCTATATGTGAATATGGAGATTAGGTCCGATACACACCTAATAATTGCACAAATAAATATAACAATAGCTATAAGAATAGATAAGAGGTAGAAATTACTTCTCACTAAGATGTTTAGCAAATCTTAATGGAAGTCATATTTGAACTGACCCTTGAAGGAAGCTTTTATTTTAACCATCGAATATGGCAGAAAAATATTTTAGAGGAAGTATAGAGAAGGGGTAGAAACATGAAAGTTACAACCCCATTATACGTTGAAGAAGATTCCTTTTTGGGGGAGTGTAAGGGGTAGGAGATTTACATTGAAAATGCAGGATCAGAATAGTGAAAAGAGTGTGTTTGATATCAAGATAAATAGGTCGTGTCAGCAAATAGTAGAGAGAAAAAGCAAATTGTAATGATCTTTTCCTTTAAACTGTACATATTTCCATAGACTAAAGCTATACTTATAAAAATGATCAAAGTGCATGTTTGTACATATTCGACAGTTCATTTAAAAGCCATCTGTGTATGTTTATTAGAAAATATTAAATATAGCCAGTTGTCCAATTAGTCTATTAATATGTCTTATAAGAGTAAAAAGAAAAAAAAACACACAAAACCTCACTGGAAGTAAAACCATAAAAGCATTTTTCTTAAATGTGAATATGTTAAATCCGATAGGTATTTAGGAATGGTACCATCTAAGAGGAGTTATATGATATGAAAATATAGAAGAACAGAATTGAGAGTTAAGAAACTAGAGTTCTTGTCAAAGTTCTGCCATTATATAGCTAAGTTATCTTAATTATACTTAATGCTATCATCTACAAAATAAAGATTCATGTTCAATGACCTCTGTGACTATTTCTGGCTATAAATATTTAAATATTTAAAAATACTTTCACATCCAAAGTACTTTTTTGTTTGTTTTCACCACAGTGCAAATTAGCATGGAAGTGTAATACCAAAATTTATTACTGAACTTCAACCATTATAGAAATGACACGATATTTTCAGTTGTATTAAAATTAAGCCAGGCTTCAAACTTCCATTAGTTCTGACCCTCCTATCTCAAAGACATGGGCTTATGCAGTTCAATTTATTCCCTTTAAATAAAATCATGTCCAAAGTTACAATCACTTACAGTTTATAAAGCTCCAACCTAACCTGCTTATACATTTATTTGAATAATTCATTGCAATGTTATTTTTAATATACTATATTTGTTATGATAATTTACTGATATATTATTATTATCCCTGAACATGAGTTATATTTTTCTTCCTCATACCAAGAAGCTTTTCTGATCTGATTTGGGCTAATGTATGGGAACTTTTTTTCTTTTTCATGATTTTAGTATTGTGGTGATACAATGGAGAATTTATAAGTTATTGAGGAACAGCCCCCTAAACAGGTTTCTGTTTAGGAAGTTGTATTAGTAGTCAAGGTCCAAAGTGGAAAGAGATAATAAACTTAAATTAAGATAATTCAAGAAGGATTTATTACCAAGGGCTAATCATAAAGGTGTGCGTAGATGGCAGGGAGACCTCAAGGAATAGTGAAAGGACACAGTTGTACAGCAGTGGTTCCCAAACTTTCAATATTATTCAGTTTTTATTTTCTGCAAATGAAATTCCTTTTATTCTTCAAGTTAAATTCAGGAAAACTTTGTCTTTCACAGTGCCTGCATGTATTCTGCCCTTGATAAATGGTTATTTGAATTGAACTAGACTAATAAAACATCTAAATCAATACAACTTGATTAAAATCTAAGTCACTTTAGATTAGTTAATAAATGTAGGATTTGTTAATAGTTAAAAAGATACATAAAGTTATCACTTTATTCTTGTAAGACATGGGTCAAAATATTGCTTTAGAGAATGTCTAAAGTATATTTGCATTCTTAGCAGTTGAAACCACTGTTACAATATGGAATCAATCACCAATCACCAATATTGACAACTATAGGAATGTATGATACACCTTTTGGGGGGGAGGTATAAGACATTATTACTCCAGGATTACTGTTAACATGCCGTTGCACAGGGAGATTTACTTACACTGTAAGTGAAAATTACAGATTTCTGGCTTTATATTTCTGTAAAAAAGCCAATTGTCTAATTTCAAGAAGAAGAAATTCATCCATGATAAAAGTTGTATATTATGCATCTTAAAAGAGTATCATTTTTGTTTATAAGCACAATTATCTTCCAAATTTAAATTAGCTCCCATCTGATATTACCTGCTTGTTTTGTTGTCCTTGTAATGAGTAGATATCACCTGGCCTAGCCAATTAGTGTTCAGGCCTCCAACATCTTTCCAACTCTATTTATCTACTTTTATGACTCATCAGCTTCCAATGAAATCACTTTGACTCTATTGAAACATATGTCATAGTTGTCAATGCTGCTGATATAATTCTGAATGTTTATTTGGATTAATTAGAGTTTAGGGATTGTAAAGTATTAACTTTCAGTTAATTCATATTGGGTAAATATGTTCTTTAATTACATGATATACTTAGGTTTATTTGCTTATATAAAATTGGCTTATGTTAATTTTAAATATATTTTTAGGAAATCTGATAATTTGAAATATATTAATGCTAAATAATATCTCAGTTCAGTGGGGAATTTGATATGGAATTTGAAGAAAATGTTTACGTTTGAGGCAAAATGGCATAATCCTATTCAGCTTTGTCTTATAAATGCCTGTGTATATAGTACAGAACAGTACACATATTCGGGGAATTAAAAAGGAACTGAAAAGTCATCTACATTAACTCTGGTGAAAAAATTTCCACCCTAATCAACAAAACAGTCTTAGCATTTCTATTGTCTTTGATATTTTATTTAAATTATCTTTGAAGAGTCCTTTGTTTGGCAGTGGAGTCATTGGTCAGACATAAGCAAAATGGTGTATGTAGAAAACAAAACATCAAAAACTGAATAGCATGTTTTCTCTTCCCTTTTCTTAATTTTCCCTTTTCAACTAAGATTTCCTTCTTTGAAATGTCTTCTCATTTATATATGTTGTTTTCTGCAGGTTCATGTTGCTGAGTGCCCTTGTGTTTTCCAGTACTTCTCAATTATTGAAGCTTTTTCTTAGGAAATGATCTCATACCTAATATTTATTCTTTCTTTTATGAAAGACTTTGTTCCAATTAAAGGAATAAAAGGCATGGGAAAAGATTGTTGGAAAAGCAGCAAGCTCTTCCCACAGTCCTTTAATATCACAATGTGTGAACAGGTGTTTACTGTACTAATGAGAAAAAAGTGGCCTTGCTCATGGTGTGAAAAAGCTCAAAGGACAACATTGGCGCACATGCGGCAATTATCTCTGTTTTCCCAGATGTGTGGATAGAATAGTGAAGGCTTTTGAAACTCTAATTTCAATGATGGATATTAAGGAGTTACTTTTGACCACAGTGAGTGCACTGCACATGTAACACTTTAAAAAGAGTGTTGACACATTTATTACCTATATCTAAAATGATTGATCATATGGGGTGTTGAGAGAGGGTTCCTGGGAAGGAGAGCAATGGTGAAATATTAAAGTACATGGAACCTACAATATGTAAAGAAAGAAATTAGTATTTATCCCACTGTACCAGGTGGTCAAGAGAGATTGGTGAGAGCCAGAGAGTTAAACTTTATGAAATGAGTAACTGATTGACATGATGAGCTGACAACTCCAGAAACAAGAAGTGTTTCTTGGGAGCCAAAGGCAAGTAAATGTGAAGGAATGATCAAAGAGAAAACAACAGTAAAAATGCACACAACCCACAAAGCTTGGAAAATGATCTGCCATTTCAGCTCAATTTTATTCAATTCAATAATCACAAGAATCTTTGGATCCACCACATCAACTCCAGGGTTTTAAGGACTCTGAAACCAAAAGTTCTTAAGACAATTAAGGTCTGTATAAATATCATTCCAAGAGTAAGATCTTACAGAACTGATAGCATATGTGGCAAATGCTCAAAGATGCACATGTACTTTTGTGGAAGGGTGGAAAGCCGTTACAGTTTCTGGACTTCTCTATGAAGAAGACCATCCAAGCAATACTCTTCTGCCACTAAAACATTCCTCAATGGACCATTGCTATGGCCATGCTTTTATCATCATAATGGAATATTAGTAAGGATGAAAAAGTTATCATCTTCCATATAACTGAATTTTAAAAATGGGTAAATTTCATTTTCAGCCTATAATGAGAAAAATAGCTACCCCTAGAGCAATACTTTACACACATTCAGTCTTCAATAGATATTTGGTGAAATCATTTGAATTGAATTAGAGTCAGGATGGATTAAAAAAATAAGAATATTTTTTGGTTTCTAAACCTGGACATTTATCTCTGTAAAGTAACATATAATTTAAGCTTAGATGGAAAACCTACAGATCATAAAGTAACCACCCCTCTGCTCCTCCCTACCACTCCCTTCTTCTTGTGTAATAGAAAAATTGAGGCCCAGAAAGTGAACTCATTCTTTAAAGATGTTATTGTTATTTAGAGTCAGAGCCTTGGCCTCTTCCTTTCAATCTAATTTCATTTTTCATTTTTATCACACTCTTTCAGTCAGTATATAGGCAGAAAAATTTAAATTTGGTTAATATTTATATTTTTCCCAGTGGTCTGAAAATTGATGAAACTGTAGCTTTTATTTTTCTTTTAAATATAATATAATATAAAATAATATAATATAATATAATATAATATA
>JAQZBX010047999.1:0-20305 GCA_029593785.1 Cabassous unicinctus | reverse complement strand
CATCAACAGATATTAAAAGTTTATCGACTACAATAAGTTGTCAATTATACCTAAATTAATCTCAAAATTCAGTACAATTCAATATAAAATGTCAATATAAATTTTGGAGGGAATACAGATAATATAAAATTTCACATATTAAACTTGTGAGAATAGTTAGGATAATTCTTGGGAGGAAGCATATCAAAACATATTCTGTAAACCTACCAACTTATCCAATTAAAAAAAAAACCACATAAGGTTAGTTATGAAAGTAATTTGGTAGCAGAGAGAGAATAGAAAGATCAATAAATGAAGAGACAGCCTAGAATTACATCTGACTCCATTTGGGAATGAAGAATGTGACAAAGATGGAATGCCCAATCAGATGAAAATATGTACTTATTCCATAAATGATGAAGGGTCAACAGGTTAGCTCTCAAAGATGTTAGTATGGGCTGTGGAGCCAGATCCCTTTCTTGAATACCAGTTCTAAATATAAAAAATGAAACTGTATGAATATTAGGATACTTAAGCAAATTTTGAAAAATCAAGTTTTGAAATAAGACTCCAGACCAGGAAGCCATAAGAAAACACATTGATGAATTTGACCACATAAATATTTTGGGGGAAAAAAACAAAACTGCAAATATATTCATCACCAAAATACAAACAAGGAGAAATTATATACAGTATATGCTAGACAAAGGATTAACTTTCTTAGTATGTTTGGAATTCTTATAAATCAACAACAAAAACACACCAAAAAATAAAATTGGGGGTGGGGGTGGAGGGAAAAATGGATTAAATAAATCTTAAAAAAATAAAATTTCACAAAAAGTCTCAGAAAATAAAATGACCAATAACATTAAAAGATGCTCAATGTCACTTGTGATAAACACAATGCATATAAAATGCATACAATTTTTCATCTGCCATATTGACAAAGATGAAAAAGGATGATATACAGTGTTGGCAATGGCGTGGGGAAACTGGCATTCTCATACACTGTTGGTGGGTGTAAATTCCTACAACCTTTGGAGGAAGCAATTTGGCACCACCTTTCATAATCCAAACTGCAAACACCCTTTGCCTTAACAAGTTATACAAATGTATACTATGGGTATATTTTCACAACTAAGAAAACATCCCCAAGGATGTTCACTGTAGCAATGCTTGTAACAGAAAAACAAAAACAAAGAACTTTTAATAACCTTAATGTCTTATTATCCAGACAACTGGATAATAAACTGAGGTACATGAATCAATTAGAATGCTGTGTAGCCATTAAAAAGAATGCAGGAGCAATGTGTTGATAGGGAAGATCTCCAAGACTCTAAGTAAAAATCAGATGCAGGGGAGTATTTATAATATGATCCCATTTATTTAAAAAATAAAGATTACATATGCAATGAATTTTTTCTGATAATTACGTAAGAATCTGTTAATAGTTTTTATTTTTGGGGAATAGTAGATGCAAGGTAAGATGCAAGGAGAATTAATTTTCCTTTTATGATCTTCTATACAGTTTTGAATTTTTTAGCAGGTATACTTTTTAAAATAAAAAACTGAGGAGAAAATCCTATTTAAAGATTTTGAACTGCTCTTATGAACAATTCTTTAAGATCTATTTGATTTTTTTTTCAAGTCACACTGACCTGATGTATTTGCAAATGTATTTCTAGTAGTAGAGCCACGCTCATTTGACAGGTTTTTAATTAATTATTACTATATTTATTTAAAGATGACAAACCTTTATTTAAGTGGGGTGGTTGATGGTTTAGTTTCTTGATTAAAGAAGTAATACGGCCACTGCAGAAAATCGGAAAAACGTATTAAGCAAGCAAAAAACCCCCTAAAATTACATAAAACCACTCTTCCCATTATTAATGTTTTGGTGTATTTTCTTTTTCCTTTACATATATATTAATACATAGTATTATCTATATATAAAATGTGTTTACAAAGCTGAGATCATACTGTACCTACAACTCTTTATCCTTCTTTTTCTTCCTCCAACACATAATAGGTACTCAAACATGTTAAAATTAAATTGAATTAGTATTGTACCATTTCTCTTCATCAAAAGTTAACTATTTCTACAAAAGGCATTTGGATGGTTTCCAGTTCTTAAATAAGTAATGTTTAATGAATATGCTTACACCTAAACTTCTTCTGCATTTTAGAGTACTCCATAGGAAAAAAAAGTATTGGATCAAAGAATATGAAATGTTGAAGGTATCTCTCAAATACTGTTTTTCAGAAAGACTGCCCTGCCCTGGTCTTCACTCCTACCAACAGCGTGGCATATCTCACTGTTCCCTTACTAACATTATTACCACTTTTTTAAGTGACTGTTATTTCATAGGTGAAAAACAGAAAGCATCCTCTGTGAAAATTTCTTCCTTCATTACAAAATAAAGTCAGAGTCCTCCCAGATGAGTGATAGGTATCTTCCAATCTACAAACAGAAAATTAAAAGGGGAACTATCAAGCTTACTCCTTTTGCAAACATCATTAGTTTTCTGATCTTCACCAAAAAAAACATATAAGTAGCATATGAATAAGATTAAGAATCCCTTTAAAAATCTTAAAAATAACCTAATGAAGAAAAAGCATATCTTTATTTTATACTTCTTGTCTTACACCAGAGGTACTTTAAGTCCTTGAAGTATGTTTATTCAAAGGCAATATTTCAGTGTAAAGGTGAGAGAGAAATGGATTGTATGCTAGCAGTTGTTTTGCCTATGATGAGAACAAAGACCATAACATACAAACAAAATGATACTTCACTGACTTAGGAGAGAGACAAAGCATCAATGTGTGCCAGAAAACGTCTTTGTTTAGTGATATTTAGGGTAAAGTAGCCAGCTACTTTTCTGAGATAGCTGCAGGGCAGGTCTGAACGAGGTGGGTAGGCAGGGTGGGGGAGAAATCAGGATATATGATTCAATAGAGCCCTGTGCAACAAAAAATGCTAGGATAACAAATCTTAAAGCAAAAATAAGATCATTCTGATTTTTGGAAAAGATTTTTTTATTCAGTGTTTAAGATTAAAAACTACAAGAGTTTGCTTGCAGCTGATAAGCAAAAAGAGAAAAGTTAAACATAAATTATCATCTGACTGGCTAATTAAAATGTTCTGACTCAGAGTCAAATTACTCAGGGACATACCAGTTACTCCATGGGGGCTTAAGAGTTTTGGAGCAAAAGAGCTCAAAACAAAACGTCATCTGAGAGCACAGGGCTAACAGGTATATGAAATACTGAATAAGAAAGCTGATGAAGGGAGGTTGAGTCAGACCTTTTGATTATTTCAGGCTTTTAGCAGTTGGTTACCATATGCAAGGATCTAGGAGCCAATTATTTTATCACTTGACTTTTTGAGTTAAACAATTTTAACTCACACCACTAAACAGGAATAAAGAGACACTTTATAGATCAGTCAGAAAACATAAAGCAGTCCTAAACTTCTCCAGTAGAATTTTAGTTGAATTAAATCATAAGAGAAACAATGATTATTGCACATATCACACTTGTCACACTACATCTGTTGAGTGGAATTTCCATTCCAAGTGTTGTTTTCATCTTCACCATCATCTTGAGTCCTCAATCTATATATTTTCCCTTCCTTTTTAAAGTCTTCTCCACGTTTCTCCAGCACTCTTTTTCTGGCTTGTTCCCTGATAAAATAAGAGAGAGAGAAAAGGAAGAGTATATAAAATGAAAATAGAAATACAAAGCCTTTTAAATTTCCATTAGTGTAGGCAACTGTGTTTTACTTTTAACTCCACCTAAGGTAATGAAAGTCCATGGGAGATAATTATACCTACTAATGCAATACTTGACTTTACTAGTCTTTGGCAGTTCTAACTTCATCTGTTCTCCAAGTCAATCGAACCAAATCACATTTTCCATTTCTATGTATTTCCTGACAACATACCAAGCTTTAGAAGAGTGCGACCATTTGCTAACTAATATTTTCTTTATAATTTATTCAAGTTGATATGCCTACTAAAACATTTATAGCTTACACAGCACCTTACAAACTACTCAAAGGTCTATTCATTAATTGACAGAAATAGTCAATTAGTCAATTTTTAACACACTCAAAATCTCTAAGAATGACTTATTTATAAACAGTTAAGAACAAAGAAGACTGCCTCATCTGAAAATAGGAAGGAAATAGGGATAAAATTTAAGCTAACAGAATGCTTTAACACTAGAAGGGAGATGAAAATGCTGAAAAATAATAGTGGAATCAAAAGCTTCCTCCTCTTAGATTTATACATCTATTCATCCTTCGTTCCAACTCCAGGCCTCTTCCCTTATTTGAAGAAAGTTCAAAGTCCACAGCAAGCTACCCTATATTAAAGCAATTCAAGATTAAATGCTTCCACCCATTGCTCAGCAAGAATTCTAAAATTCAGTGTTAATAGGGCTTAGTTTAAATGCTATTCTAAGACCAGAGATAAGAATTTCTCTTTATCCCCACTAGAGGAATGTACTAGGAATGTTTTCCTGTCTAATAGTTAAGAAATACACCAAGATAAAGGTTAAATTAGCCTAATAACATTACTTACATAAATCATAGTCTACTGAATCAATCGGACACAAGGCTAGGGATCTCCTTACTGATGGCACACAGAGGCAAGGATTTTCATTACTTATCACACAGGATTCATGTGAGGATTTGCTATAAAGGTCTAACAGAGTGTTTTACAGTAGTAGGTATAAATTATAATAAACAGTGCTCCTATTTAACTATTACAAAGGGATATACTCTCACCTTCTAGGAAAATATTTCCTGATATATTTATGATACCTGTTTCAAATATGCACAATCTTAATAGGTATGAGTTAAAATGGTCAGTGTGGCCTATACTGTTCTAGCCTTTGCCACCTGCAATAAAAATAGGACCTTTTGGTTAAGGGACTAGTCCAAAGTAATTCTCAGAAGGAGACACCATTTTCAAGAGAATATCCACTTTCCTCACTTTGACCTTTCTCTGAATGTTCTAGAGAAGACTGTCAGCCAGTAACCAGGATTAAAATGATCTAGAACACAATGATTCCTTGAAAGAAATTATACAAGAAAACTGTAAGCAATTAATGGAATGAAATCTCTGTTTAGACAAAACATGGCTAGTGAGAAAGAACTATTTTTATATATTGGGGGAATAATCTGCCTTTATAGTCATAGGATAAAAAATTTCAGAGAATAAAATAATAAACCCAAAAGAGGTGAAAGTTGCTTTCCATAGAATAGGTTTTAGAATGATGGCTGCAAAAACTCAGGTGATGAGCATCCCAATAGAGAAAATATGTTAACATTTCAGAACATTTGGTTTTCTTTCCTCCATAGTGGGGACTGGGGAGGGGATACACAGGAAGAAAAGTACCCATAACAAAATTCTTCATTTCAAATAAGGTATAGACCTTTTGCTATTAAGCATTACTAAAATATTATTGCAAAAGGGTAAAACATAGATACCTTTTTTCTGAGTTGCTAGATGATGCAGGGTTTGAGTATTCTGATGCTGCTGCTCTCACAGAAGTCTGTGCAGGAGGAGGATTACTAAATAAGAAATTGCTAATCAATCTCCAGATGGCAAGGAATGGGTAAAGTACTGTCCCCAACAATGTCCAAATGTCTCCGCTAGAAGAGGATACCATAGATGTGGTTGGTCTTCCTGCCTAGAAATGAAGAAGGTCCTGTTGATTTTGGTTTACTACAACAAGGTAAAATTACCAACTTTTGCTGTTTATCAAGTGTATATAAACTTCTGGGAACTCCTGGTGCTCTGTTTTTTTTAAGGATTAATCACAATTTATAAACCAGAAAGTAGTTCTTGGTGAAACGAATCAACTACAGTTGGCAAAATTGAATTTATATAATGTAATTAACAACTTCGAGACAAAAAATGTGTGCATTAGCCATTACTGGTCCATTTTCTGTATATAAGTAATACAAATATATAAAGTACACAATATTGAAATAGACTGAGCTAACATTTTTTGATAATCTGAATTTTAATTACCCACAATACATCCTTGTCTTTCCTTTCCACTAATTTTAAGAAATTATCAAGAGTAGAACAAAGAGTAATATAAGAACAACAACAACAAATATATATATTATATACATACTGGCAATAGTACCACTGAAGCACTTGGGGCAAGTTCCAAATCCAATAATTTCTTTTTATAATCTTCTTTGGTAAATTCCCTCCTGGGAAACATGGTTGCTAATGAAAAATTACCATAAGTGTTGCCAACAGTCTGTAATATAACAATAAATTTCAAAGCCTTTATAAAGATGCTACATTACTCACATATATCCAAAGTGACTTCTTGTATTACAACTGCCTTAATTTTAAAAGTTCATATAAATGTAAATTCAAAAAACATTTTAAAAAGTTGTGCTTCAAAAAGTAGCTGAAAAGCTATCAAATCCAAATTTTAAAAAGTTCCTATTAACTGAAAAATGGCCACAAAATAGCAAGAATATAGTTCCTTAAATCATATAAAGTAAATAAACTGAATAAAAAACAAGCATTTATTTGTCTCTTTAAAGTATGAGAGCAGTTCAGACATTGGGGTTTTCACCATCCTTTGGCAAATGTAATATTAAGTTCAACATATACACATTTGGATTATAGGCACTACTTCTTAAAAATCCAGAATAGATCAGTTTTTCTTCATATATAGAACTTCCAGAGTTTTAGCCTCCTCCTAGTCTCAAGATACAAATGGTTCATAGTCAACCAATACCACACATATAATCACAGATCCAAGAACCTACACTGGGCAGTAGCAGCATCACTTTTCACATTTTAAAATCACCTATTCTTGTTAAATTTTACAAAGACAACTGCCCATTCTTTCTCTAGAAGATGCCAAAGAAAGAGACTAATACTTGTTTTTTGTAATTTTTTTCTACTGTTATCACATACATACCCCTCACTGTCCTCACTCTAAAATAAGGACATCCAAAAAATACAAATTAGGCCACTTTAGTGAAGTGAAGGGTTAACAGGACTGATAAAATCAAAGATCTCACCTCTCTCTCTCTCTTTTTTTTCCCTCCCATATGACTCCCTCTTCACTTACCTGTGGGGCCCCAAGACATAAGAAAAAGGGGAGGGGCTATCTGGCTTGGTTGTACTATAAAGCTTAGGAAACGAGGCTCTTAGAAATAAGTTTTTACATTATCCAGCCCAGTTCACCAGTGGAAGAAGGTAGCTAACTTTTCAGGTTTCATTTTCTTGGGAACTGTAAGACAGAAGACTAAATGGAGAGAAGAGGTCTAGCAGAAAGATCTGGAACCAATATCCTAACTTTAGACTTGAAGTTATATATATGAGAAAAATACGGATACATATAACAAGCCTAGATACTCAAGGATACCTAGTGCCCAGAATTCATTTTGAATAAGGAATTAATCAGAGAATAAAAACTAATTGGAGACTTCTGGAAAGATGGAGGATTAGAGAGGCAGAAGGATTGCTTCTCTCCTAGAAAAAATAGCTAGAGGAGAGGCAGAGAGTGTCTGGAGGGCTGCTCTGGGGCTTAGGACACAAAAGGAAGGCAAGAAACCACCTAGGATAGAAAGGGGCAAAGGAAAGGAGTCTCAGCTGGCCAGAAAAATCCTGTGAGTAGAGCTGTAACAGCAGCTGCTGGCACCCATCCCCCCTACCCTCAGAACAAACAGCAGTCTGCAGACTGCAGTGGCTGCAGACTGAGGAGGTTGCAGGGGTCCTCTTCCCCGAGAGAGGGCAGAGAGAGGGACACAGCCTACAGCAAATTCAGATTTTGACCAGTGAACTCGGTTTGCACACTTTCAGGCCAGGTGGGGCTGTGACATTGTTTGCCCTGAGAGCTAAAGATAATTTGCCTTCTCAAACACCCTCCGTACTGCCCTGGGCTGGTTGCTGATGAGGCTGAGTGCCAGCCAAGGGAGGAGAGCAACTTCTGAGAAAGGTGGTTTGGGAGGCTTGGCCCTCCCTGAGGACACTGCTTCTACACCACCTGCCAGGATGGGGTCACAGTGAATCCATTCCTCTCTTGCATCTGGGGTCTAAACTGAGAGGTCTACGAAGGAGTGAGTCTGCTGGCAGACCAGAAAAGTGCACCAAAAGAAGGGAAAATAATAAATAAAGGAGGCAATCAGGTGCCTTTACTGCCACCCCCTCTCCAAGACCCCTAAAAACTGGCCTGCACCCCATTACTGGGTTCTTAGGCCTGATTTGAGCAGCTAAACAGGGGCAAAGCTAAATATGTAGAACAAGTTGGACCAAGAGTCAAAGAACAGTGGTAGCACACAGCTACTTAATAGTAAATCCCTAAGCAAGAGAGAGAAACTGAACATCAGAGTAAACTCAGCATCAGAATCAATGCCTAGACATCAGCAAAAAATTACAAGCCATATTTAAAAAAAGGTATGACAAAAGCAAAGGAAAAAATTCAAAGCTTCAGACAAGACACAGGACTTGAAAAAACTAATCAATGAGGTTCATACACATCTCCTGAATCAAATCATGGAGTTGAAAGACAACATGGCTAAAGAAACAAAAGATGACACTGGGTGAGCACAAAGAAAAATTTGTAACCTTGGATAAGAAAGTAACAGAGCTTATGGGAATTAAAAACACAGTAAGTGAGATTAAAAATACAACAGAGACATACAACAGATTTGAAATCATGGAAGAAACAAACAATGATAGAGAGGACAGAACAACTTAAACTGAAAAGAGAGGAGTGTCGGCACGACCATGCGGGCTCTGCCGCCGCTCGCCGACCTGGGGGCCGGGTTTTACCACCGATTGCTGCTCGCCGCTGCCACCGATCGCCACCCCCGGGGCGGTTCCCTTGGCGATCGGGGGACGAAGGAAGGGGGGTTGCAGCCCACCGGGCTCAGGCGTCCCCGAGTGCAGTGAGCCAAAGGCTGGGGTCTGCATCTTAAGCTGCAGACGAAGTGAGGAGACGGACACTTCCCGGTCACCAGCGGACGATGAGTAACGAATACGGAGACTATCGCACGCTCCGGAGACAAGGCTGGGCTTCCAAGTCCAACTTTATTAGGCGGGCTTTGATATTTATACAGAACGGGAGGGGTTGAGTGAAACGGGATGGGTAAGGCACACTGGGCGGGTTCTGATTGGCTGGGAAGCGTTTATGTCCATATAAGGTATGGAATGTGTATGAGAGAAAGGGGGCAGGGCCGAGCTGCGGTGGCCATCTTGAAGCACATGGCAAAGAGAGATTGTTACAGATGTCAGCAGCCGATTGGCTGTGGTAGCTGCAAAAGCGTCCGTCCCTGATTGGTTGCGGCATCCGGAGCCAAGGAGCTGTCCACAGGTGGTTGCGGCATTGGCACCAAGGAGCTGTCCACGTCCTGGTTTTCTCGGGCAGCGCGCTCAGAGCTTCCGTACCGCCCTCGCCGCCCCCCCACACCTCCTCCCACAGAGGAGAGAGAGAGAAAAGAAAGGAAAAAATTGAGCAGGGGCTCAGGGAATTGAATGATAGAATGAAGTGCACCATCATGTGTTAGGGAAATTCCAGAAGGGGAAGAGAAGGGAAAAGAGGCAGAAAGAGTATTTGAGGACATAATGGTTGAAAATTTCCCCACTCCTATGAAAGATCTGAATATACATGACCAGAAAACACAACATATTCCAGTTAGAATAAATCCAAATAGATCTACCCCAGCGTAATATTCAGTATGCCAAATGTCAAAGATAAAGAGAAAATTCTGAAATCAGCAAGGGAGAAGTGACATACAAGAGATGTCCATTAAGACTTAGCATGATTTCTCTTCAGGAACCATGGAGACGAGAAGGCAGTGGTATGATATAATTAAGGTACTTAAAGAGAAAAACTGCCAACCAAGAATTCTTTATCCAACAAAACTGTCCATCAAATATGACAGAAAGTTTAAAAAATTCACAGATAAACAGAAACTAAGAGTTCATAAACAAGAATCCAATTCTGCAGGAAGCACTAAAGGGAGTTCTGCAGCCAGAAAAGAGAAGAGAGAGAGGCTTGGAGAAGAGTGTAGAAATGAAGACTGTCGGAAAGGGTAACAAAAAGGATAAAAAGACAGACAAAATAAGATATGACATATGAAAGCCAAAGGACAAAATGACTGAAGTAAAAAATGCCTTTACAGTAATAACATGGAAATGTTAATGGATTAAACTCCCCAATCAAAACACATAGGCTGACAGAATGGATAAGAAAACATGGGCCATCCATTCAATGTCTGTAGGAGACTTACCTTAGACCCAAGGATGCAAACAGACTCAAAAGTGAAAGACTGGAAAAAGATATTTTATGCAAACAGTAACCAAAAGAAAGCAGGGGCAGCTATACTGGTGTTGGACAAAACAGACTTTAAATGCAAAAAAAAAAAGTGATAGAGATGCAGAAGGCCATTATATATTAATAAAAGGGACAACCCACAAGGAAGGAGTGACAGTCATAAATGCCTATGCACCTAACCAGGGTGCCCCAAAATATATGAGGCAAACTCTAGCAAAAATGAAAAGAGAAATAGACTTCTCTACAATAATAGATGGAGACTTCAACTTGCCACATACACCAATAGATAGAACTAGACAGAAGATCAGCAAGGAAACAGAGAACTTGAACAATATGATAAGCAAACTAGACCTGACAGACATATACAGAATATTACACTGCAAATCAGCAGGTTATACATTCTTCTCAACTGCTCATGGATCTTTCTCCAGGATAGACCACATGTTGGGCCACAAAACAGCTCTCAATAAATTTAAGAAGACTGAAATTATACAAAGCACCTTCTCTGATCATAATGGAATGAAGTTAGAAATCAGTAATAGGTGAGAAAGGGGAAAATTTGTAAATATATGGAGGCTAAACAACACATTTCTAAACAATGAGTGAGTCAAAGAGAAATTGCAAGAGAAATTAGGAGATATCTCGAGACAAATAAAAATGACAACACAACTTATCAAAACATATGGGATACAGCAAAGGCAGTGTTGAGAGAGAAATTTATAGCCCTAAATGCCCATAGTAAAAAAGAATAAAGAGCTAAAATGAAAGACCTAACTGGACACCTGAAGAAACTAGAAAAAGAACAGCAAACCAATCCAAAAGCAAGCAGAAAGAAAGAAGTAACAAAGATAAGAGCATAAATAAATGAAATTGAGAACAACAACAAAAAAACAATAGAACAAAATCAACAAAACCAAAAAGCTGGTTCTTTGAAAAGATCAATAAAATAAAAAAACCCTTAGCAAGACTAACAAAGAAAAAGAGAGAGATGACGCAAATAAAATCAGAAATAAAAGGGGGCACATTATGACTGACCCCATAGAAATAAAAAGGATCATAAGAGAATATTATAAGAAACTGTATGCCAACAAATTAGACAACCTGGATGAAATGGACAAATTCCTAGAAATGCACAAACAACCTACAATGACTCTACAAGAAATACAGGAATTCAATAAACCAATCACATTTAAAGAGAATTAATCAGTCATCAAAAATCTTCCAACAAAGAAAAGTCCAGAACCAGATGGTTTCACAGGTGAATTCTACCAAACATTTCGAGAGGAATTAATACCAATCCTGTTTAAACTCTTCCAAAAAATTGAAAAGGAGGGAAAATTACCCAACATTTTATGAAGCCAACATTATCCTAATACCAAAGCGAGATAAAGATACTACAAGAAAAGAAAATCATAGACCAATCTCTCTAATGAACTAGATGCAAAAATTGTCAACAAAATACTTGAAAATCGAATTCAACAGCATATTGAAAGACTTATACACTATGAACAAGTGGGTTTTATTCCTGGTATGCAAAGGTGGTTCAACATAAGAAAATCAATCACGTTATACACCACATTAACAAATTGAAGGAAAAGAACCACATGATCATCTTGACTGATGCAGAAAAGGCATCTGACAAAGTCCGGCATCCTTTCTTGATAAAAACACTTCAGAAGATAGATTTAGAAGGAAAGTTCCTCAACACAATAAAGGGCATTTACGAAAATGCCACAGCCAGTATCATATTCAATGGGAAGAGACTGAAAGTTTTCCCTCTAAGATCAGGAACAAAAAAAGGATGCTCACTGTCACCACTGTTATTCAACATTGTGCTAGGAGTTCTAGCTGAGCAATTAGGAAAGAAAAAGAAATAAAAAGCATCCAAATTGGCAAAGAGGAAGTAAAACTCTATTTGCGTATGACATGATCCTGTATTTAGAAAATCCAAAGTATCTACAACAAAGCTATTAGAGTTAATAAATGAATTCAACAAAGTGGCAGTTACAAGATCAACATGCAAAAATCAGTAGTGTTTCTATGCATTAATAATGAGCAAGCTAAGGAAGAAATCAAGAAAAAAATTCCATTTACAACAGCAACAAAAAGACTCAAATATCAAGGAATTAATTTAGCCAGGAATGTAAAGGATCTGTATTCATAAAACTATGAAATACTGCTAAAAGAAATCAAAGACCACCTAAACAAATGGAAGGACATTCCACATTCATGGATTGGAAGACTAAACATCATGAAGGTGTCAATTTTACACAGAGTGATTTATAGATTCAATGCAATACCAATCAAAATTTCAACAGCCTACTTTACAGAAATAGAAAAGTCTATTACTAAATTTATTTGGAAAGAAAAGAGGTCTTGAATAGCCAAAAATATCCTAAAGAAGAAGAGCAAAGTTGGATGGCTCACACTTCCTGACCTTTAAGTGTATTATAAAGCTGCAGTAGTCAAAACAGTATCGTATTGGCATAAACATAGAAATATTGATCATTGGAATCAAATTGAGAGTTCACAAATAGACCTGTACCTCTATGGTCAACTGATTTTTGATAAGCCTACCAAGTCACTTTTCTGGAATAGAACAGTCTCTTCAACAAATGGTGCTTGGAGAACTGGATATCCATAACCCAAAGAATGAAAGAGGACCCCTCTCTCACTCTCTATATAAGAATCAACTCAAAATGGAACAAATACCTGAACATAAAAGCCAGAACCATAAAACTAGAAGATAATGTAGGGAAATATCTACAGAACTTGTAGTAGGTGGTGGTGGGGGGGGTGTCTCTTAAACCTTACACCCAAAGCATGAGCAACAAAAGGAAAAATAAATGGTACCTCTTCCAAATTAAACACTTCTATATCTCAAAGGACTCTGTGAAGAGAGTAAAGAGGCAGCCTACTCAATGGGAGAAAATATTTGGAAATCACACAACCGACAAGGGTGTAGTATCTATGATATATAAAGAGATCCTACAACTCAACAATAAGAAGACAAATAACCCAACTGAAAAATCGACAGAAGACCTGAATAGATATTTTCCTAAAGAAGAAATGCAAATGGGAAAACACATGAAAAAAATGTTCAACACCACTGGCTATCAGGGAAATGCAAATCAAAGCTACAATGAGATATCATTTCACACCTACTAGAATGGCCAGTATTAAAAAAAAACAGAACACTACAAGTGTTGGAGAGATAGGAACACTTATTCACTGATGGTGGGAAATAGAACGGTATAGCCACTGTGGAAGTCTGTTTGGCGGTTCCTAAGTAAGTAGATATAGATCTACCATGTGACCTGGTAATATCACTACTATGTATATACCCAGAAGAACTGATAGCAGTGACACAGACAGACATCTGTACACCAGTGTTCACAGCAACATTATTCACAGTTGCCTAAAGATGGAAACAACCCAGGTTTCAACTTATAAATGGATAAGCAAATTGTGGTATATACACATGCTGTAAGAGGAAATGAAGTTGTGAAGCCTATGACAACGTGGATGAACCTGGAGGACATTATGTTGAATGAAGCAAGCCAGGTACAAAAGGACAAATATTGTATGATTTTGCTATTGTGAACTAAATATAATGAGCAAACTCAAGAACTTAATAGCTAGAATATAAGCCACCAGAGAATAGAATGTGATTAAAGAATAGAAAACTGAGGTTTAATTTGTGCTGAATTTGTAAAAAGTTGTTTGTAAATGAACAGAAATGGTGACAGCACATCATAGGATTTGTAATTAGTAGTGCTAACATATGGGTATGATAGTGATTTGTTTTTTCTTTTTTTTTTTGGAGTAGATGAAAATACTCTAATATTGATTGAAGTGATGAATGCACAACTCTGTGATTATACCAAATGCCATTGATTGTACACTTTAAATAAATTTTATGGCTTATGGACAAAAAAAGTAATAGGGTGGATTGGGGAGAAAATACACCAAATGTAAGATATGGATTGTAGTTAGTATTTAATACTTTGATGATGCTCTTTCATCATTTGTTACAAATGTTTCACAACCATGCAAGGTATTAGTGGTGGGGTGATATATGGGAACTCTATATGCTGTTATGCATGTTTGTTTTGTAAGTTCACAACTTTTAGTGTATACCTATTATTTATGTATGTTTATGCATGAATGATATACTTCAATAATTTTTTTTTAATTAAAAAAAATTGGAAATTACTATTACATCTTATTTTCTAAGATATAAAATCTTACATCCCATTCAGATTTTGAGTAAGACCACCTTCGGAACTAAATTCCTGAAGGAAATATTTGTTCCCAAATAAGGATTACTGATCTTTAGGCTGGGATAACAGGTGGAACGGTGGACAGCCTCAATGTATTCTAAATAACATGAGGAAATATGAAGAGAGGGGATCAAGAATTACATCATTTTATGGATGAGTGGGACAAGTGCCTCAGATCTGACCTTTGGGAAACTTGGTTTTCAGTCCTCCGAGTGAACTAATCAATAAGAAAAGCTTCCAGAGCCTACTGTACAATATCAGCAAATTTTCATTTCTGCACAACAAGCAGATATGCTGTTCCCATATGGCACCAATACAGGACAGAAGCTCCAAAATATCCCAGAGGTGTCTTGTGAATCACTTCTGAGGATAAGTCACAATTTATTCACATTCTTCAGGTTCTGCTTGAAAATTTTTGCTTCCTACATTTCAATAGCCTATATATTTATCTTTCCCATAATTCAAGACATAATTTACCTGTGCAGCAAACTGCCTTGCTTCTTCCAAGGGAGCATCAGAAGGGAACTGATTTGTAAAGGAAGAGCCATCAGGAAGACGGAATTGAATTCTTGCAATAGTGCTATTAAAAAAGAAAAATTAACGTTAATACCAGCATCTCTATATATTCTCCAAAAATATCAATAAAAGTTAGAGAAAATGGAAGTAAAATGAACAATGAATAGAGTGTTCAATTTATATTAACATTTTTATATTATGTAAAAAATTTATATTATTTTTAAAAACAGCTTTATCGATATAATTCACATAATATAAAATTCACCTGTATAAGTGTATAATTCAGTGATTTTTAGTATATTCACAGGGTTGTTCAACAATCACCAACCACTTTATAATTCCAGGTTATTTTTTGTTTTTTTCAGGAGGTACCAGGGATCGAACCCAGGACCTGGTATGTGGGAAGCAGGCCCTCAACCACCGAGCCACATCTGCTCCCCAATGAGCGTTTTTCGCTTATTTTTTAGGAGATACCAGGGATTGAACCTGGGACTTCGTACATGGAAAGCAGTGCTCAACCACTTGAGCTACATCTACTTCCCAATTCCAGAATATTTTTATCACCCCAAAAGGTAATCCTGTGTCCATGAGCAGTCACGCCCCATTTCTCCATCTCCCCCAGCCCCTGGCAACCATTAACCTACTTTCTGTCTAGGGATTTGTCTATCTTGGACATTTCATATAAATGGAATATGATATGTGGCTGTTTGTAACTGGCTTTTTAAATTTAGCATAATGTTTTCAAGACTCATCCATATTGTAGCATGTTTCATTAATACATTACTTTTTATTGCTAAGTAAAATTCCATTATATGGGATATACCACTATTTTGTTTATCCATTCATCAACTGATAGACATCTGATTGCTTTTGGCTAATATGAAGAATGCTGCTATGAGTATTTGTGTAAGGGTCTTTGTGTGGGCATATTTTTAAAATTCTTATGGCTATATAACTAAGGGTGGAATTGCTGGGTTATATGATAACTCTTTGGAAAAATGTCTATCCAAGTCCTTTCCCATTTTTTTAGTAGGCTGTTTGGCTTTCTTTTTGTTGTTGAGTTGAAGGAGTTCTTTATATATTCTGGATATTAAACCCTTACCAAATATTTTTTCCTATTCTATAGATTGTCTTTTTACTTTATTGAGAAAGTCCTTTGATGCATAAAAGTATCTTAATTTTTATGAGGTCCCATATAGCTGCTTTTTCTTTTGTTTCCTGTGTTTTTTAATTTAAAAAATGAACACTATTTTTTAATAAAATAAACATAAGGAGACTTGCATAAAAAAAATAGGTGATAGGCTATCAACTGAAATGAATTTCTTTCAAAGTGGAGATTTTAGTGCACTTATGTTCCATTTCTTGGAAAATGAACTTTAGATGCTCCCCAATTTCACCTATTCCAAAATATATATGATACTACTCACTTAAAAGAATTTATTCATGTGGTAAGCATCTAGGGTCCAAAAGAGGTTGAACTATGGTGTGCCCACAACACTGGCAGTGTGCCTTTCCAGGTGATCTGGAACTATTGTCAGTTGCTATGGGTGTCACATTCCTGCAGCACTTAGTTTAATGACGTGTATACAATAGATGGTTAATAAGTTAAAACTAAACCAGTGATTGTACTGTCAATGTACCAAAGAAAAGCTGGAGAAGGGATAGTGAAACCATGGGTGGGCACTGGGAATTCTTTTTAAACCGTAACTTTGTTTTTCATCATACAGGTATTTTTGTAGAACATGCCACGAAGAATGTGAAGTTTACAGAATAACTGGTATCTATGAAAAAATAAATCGGCATATAAAGTTGAATAAAATGTTTACTGCTGGAAAAATTATCCCAGAGTATTTATCAATGGCATGGTTGTTGATCCTCGTGCTCATTTAGCTGCTTCTCTGACTTTTCCTCTGAGGGGAGATCGTCTTTAAAGCTATAGTCAGCTGTCTGGCTTCTCACCATTCTCCAACATGTAATTTCCCAGGTCATTCACTTGCCCATCACTGTAGTTGCCATCCACATGACAGCACAGGCCCTGAAGCTTCTGTTCCTGCACCGTGGTCAGGAAGCTGACAGCCATGTACTCCAGCACGGAGAAGAACATGAACACAAAGCTGACGCCAAGATGGATGTCCACAGCCTTGATGAAGAAGATACAAAGCATGGAGTTGTTCATGCCCGTGATGCTGGTGGACATGGTCAGCACCATGGTGATACCTAAGGGGACTGGAGGACACAGCTCTGTGGTCGATCCAGAAGGCCACTCAGGACAGCATGACTATAAGGGTAACAGCGAAATAAGCGTGGAGCAAGAAGGTGATGTAGCAATGCAGAGAGGAGTTAATATACAAACAGTTGTACCAGCCTGTGCTGCTGTGTGTAAAGTTAGCATAGAGATGGTGTGGACTTCTTGAATGAGGAACTGGGAGAGTGAGATCTGAACATATGTCTTTAAGGAATAGCTGCCTTTTTTTCCACTACAGCATGGGGTCATCTTCTATATAGGCATAGCTTTCAATTTTGAGAGAGCATATTTGTGTGTCCAGGAGAAATCTGTGCATCACAGTCACTGTGGCAGTAAAGCTGTACAGTATTTTCCTGTTGGGCAAGACCTGCAGCACAACATTGTCTGCAGTGATGTCATGGATGAAGGAGCACTTGCAGTGCACAAAAAATCTTGTTAAGGATCCAGATCTTCTTTACCAGACAGCCATCAAACGTCATGCTGAGGTTTTGGTGCTTGGGAAAGATAGCCTCTCATCTTTCTGGTAGTGCCTCAGGTAAAGGGTCATCGTAAAGTCCATGTCAAGGTCTGAGATGCTGCCCAAGCTCTCCACCTACACAACCACACCAATAGGAATGGCTGGGCCTCCAAAGCCAAGCCTCATGCTGAAATCACAGTCATCTAGCCTCAGAAGTTACTCAGGTTTGTTAGCGGTAATTTGGTGGTTTCAGGGCTTTATTTTACATACATCATATATATATATCTATATAGATATATATAGACATGTATATCTATATATATAGATATATATAGATATATATATTTATATATTTGCTATTTTTAAGTTTATTTCTGAGTTGCAAAGATTATTTCCCCTTCCCCGTGTTTTCAGAATTTCCTGAATTCTCCCCATTCAATCTTGGCCGCCACAACCATACAGAGAGAAAGTGCAAGGACCTTCTTTTTCTTGCATCTGTAGTGGAAGGGCTTTGTTTTATAATTTGGTTGCTGACTTGTTTGTGGGTATCTTCATGTGCTTCTTGTCTTTGTTGTCTGCTCTTGATGTCATATTTAAAAAACTGTGGCCAAATCCAAGGTCATGAAGATCTACTGACTACAGTTATTTTAGAACAATTTCATCACCTCCAAAAGAATTCTTGTAACCTTTAGCTATCATCCATTAACTCTGATGAAATGTAATTTTTCCCTTTTCCACTTGTGCTCTTGATATTATAGCTAAGAAACCACTGTGTACTTCAAGATCACAAAGACGTACTTCCGTGTTTTCTTCTAAGAGTTTATACTTTTAATTCTTACATTTAGGTATTTATGCATTTTCAGTTAATTTTTTACATATATCCTCTTTTATGTATATACTTTTCTTCTGTATATGCACTCTTTTGCATGTAGATTTCCAGTTGTCCAAGTACCTTTTCTGAAAATACTATTCTTTCCCCATTGAATACTCTTTAGTACCTTTGTCAAAAACCAAGTGATCTGACCAAAACAGCATTATGAGACACTCCAGGGTTGCATCCCCCCACAGAATCTTTGAACAATTAGCAAAAACTGGCAGAGCCATCTTCCAGAAGACAGTTAAAGGGTTGCAGTAACTTGACAAGCACTGAATCAAGAAAAATGGAAATGTAGATGGGATCTAATACTGGATCAGAAAAGGTTCAAAAGGATATTATATGGAGATATATGAAAAAATTACCATATAGACTGTAAGCTATCAATGTTAAACTTCTTAAACTTGATAACAATACTTAAGGTGGTACTTAAGTGACTATCCTTAATCTTAGGAAATGTATGTAGAAATATTATGTACTCAACAAACACGATGTGTGCAACCTGCTCTCAAATGTTCAGGAAATAAATAGCCAGAAAGATTGATAGAATGACATGGCAAATGTGCCAAAATGTTAAAACTGATAGACCTGGGTATCTGTCTGTGGGGGATGGTGGTATGCTAGAGCTCTCTGTATTGGGTTTGTATATTTGCAGCAGTCCTGTAGGTTAAAATTATTGCAAAATTAAAATTTTAAAGGTGAAAAAAAAAAAGAGAAAAAGGCAACATAAAATTGGTAGGAAAACCTCTCGATGTCCTTGCTGGCACCTCCCAGTCTCCCTGGCCCAGGTGTGTAGCCCGTCTGCTCTCTCAGTGAGGATCCCTGGTTCCATTCTGGAGGAAGCAGAGTAACCCCTATGCTTATCCTGGGATGCATGAATGTCTTTCCCCATTTATCTGGTGGCAGCATGAAGTACTGAACCAGAACATGTCTCCAGCTCACTGTCCCAGAAGTTGACCTGCATGCAAAAGTATCTTACTGAGAGCTAAATCAGTTTAAACAATAAAACTGCAGCAGCCTGGGGCAAGAGATTATTGGCTTTAAGATGTATAGTAGCTCACCTGGATGGCAGGGAGAAAAGCGGGCTTCAGATTCCTATAAATAGGGAAATTCCTAAGACCATGAGCACATGCCCAGGATATGACATGTGTTCAGAAAAGATCAAAGTGGACACTGTGCTTTCACATCAGGCTGATCTTCAAGTTTACTGTTAGGAAGGGAAATAACTGAAGGAGAGCACTAGCCAATGCAGAGCCAATTAGCAAAGACTGTGAAAGGTGATCTTTATGTTTGTTTTTGTTAGCTCTAGGCATTTAGGGAAATCACTGTCTTATCATTAGTTAGATCTAAATTTAAGGTATAACAACTCTGGGACTAAATTCCACAGTTAACATATTAAAATATCAAAATATCCAGGTTGCAACAAATGATTACAACATATACAATGGAACAGGAAAGGATGGCTCATCCAAAGGAGCAAAATAAAACATCAAAGATCAGACTTTGGACATACTACACAAAAACTTTTCAGAAATTTTCTTATATATGCCCAAAGAACTGAAGGAAAACATAAAGACCTAAAGGATATTAGGAATATAACATATGAGTAAAATGAGAATTTCAATACA
>JAQZBX010047998.1:8490-20422 GCA_029593785.1 Cabassous unicinctus | reverse complement strand
GTTCGCTTCCCGGCGCCTCCTTGTGAGGGCAGGCCGGCTCGCGCGGTGTCGTGGGCTGATGCAGCAACCTCACGGCAGGAAGCGGCTGTGGCGCAATGGATAGCGCACCCGTTTACCATATGAGAGGCCCCGGGTTCGCTTCCCGGCGCCTCCTTGTGAGGGCAGGCCAGCTCGCGCGGTGCCCTGGGCTGATGCGGCAGGACCTCACAGCAAGGGGGAGATAAGCAGACACAGAGAAGACACGCAGTGAATGGACACAGCAAGCACAAGCAGCAAGGGGGGGATAAATAAATAAAAATAAATAAATCTTAAAAAAAAAAAAAATAAAATAAAAAAATAAAACATATAAGCATGTATTTATTCACCAGTAGTTTGATGCAGGACCCAAGTCTTTGAGTTAGTAGCTGACCTCTGATGGGATTTCTGATTCTTAATGAACATACCCAAAACTACGTGGCTTAAAATGTCCAGCTTCAGGCTTTAAAGAAAAGCAAGACTAAAACAAAACTTGTGAAGCAATCTACGTGTGGGACCGTTTTAGGTTTTTACTATTCCTCCTAATTGTTTTTTTTTTTTTTTTTAACTATTTCTATTTTGAGAGCAAAACATTGTTAGCAACTCACCTCTGAGTCTTTCCAAAGCATTCAACATGATTTTCATAAAAAATGACTCTCTTTTGCACCATTTCATCTGTTCATATAATATTTAAATAAAATACAAATCTAAAATGTGGAGTACAAGTGGAACAAACAGGTTTGAGAAAAGATGTAATTGATATTTAATAGGCCTACAGTTCACTAGTGTAAGCAGAAGTGTCTGAGGGCTCTAGAAAGTTTCCTTACTAGCTGACAGTGTCCAGAAGGCTACGAGCTTTATTCATAAATTGTATCAATGGAACGGACACTCTAAATTCAATGAGTCGGTTAAGTGGGGATCAGATAAAGCGTTTCTTTTGGAAATTCTGTGCTAGCTTGAAGGATAGCAGGGTACCAACAAATTAGCAGAGTAATATGTTTACTCATTTGAAAGAGCACCGATTAGTTATATTAAACAACAGAGAATTTTTGTTTGTTTTATATGTATAAATCATTAATTTTAGTAAACAAATTCCAATGTGTACTTTTGGATAAATTTTCTTTTTATTTCGAATTTTTGCCTGCTTACTTTTCCATCATTACTCCACGTATTCTAATTGTTTATGTGTCTGTTTTCTTCTTAGAATCTATGAGCAATCTTTGTGAGGGAGAGACCATGTCTATTTGGATCACCACAGAATTCCTGAGGCCCATAGAAGGAAGCCAAAGATTTGCTTAATGGACAATGACATGTTTTGTCCTTGCTAATTCCAAGTTTCTAGTTCTAACCAACTACAACTTTAGATAATTCTAAACCATTCATATGCTGACAGTGTATTAACTGCAAAACCACCAGATAAAATCCCACCACACGACATTTGCAGATATATATGTATTACGACAGGGCGGACTTTCAATGTAATTCAAGGTTTATGTCACGGATGACACTTCCTCACTAATACGTAATATAATCACTATACCTCCTTCTTCACCATGACCAGCTCCAACAACAACAACAAAATTGATTTTTAAATGTTGCTTTAAAATATGAGTTTGGGAATGCTAATTTTATGATAGGTTAGGGGTAATTTTCCAGAAGTTAGATCATTAATAGTTGTTTTAATCTGAAAATTAGCATATATATTGATATGGGATATATTTTTGGTTTGTTATAGACAGTGGGATTTCAGAAGTAATGTCAACAGGCAGAACTTGTTCTCGAACTTCAGTTAATATCAAATATCACTCCCCTCGCCCACCCTCACTTTTCAGTGAGAGTAAATATGCTTTTCAGCAAGAGTAAATAAGCAATAAAATGTGCCATGCATCTTCAAAGCACTCTCATTAATGTACTCAGGTATGTATTATATGAAGTAGCATAAAATTCCATTATGCAATTATTTCATAAATCACCTCCTTAGAACGAGCAGTGTTTCACATATAAATAAAAGCCTCACTGCACGATGGAGTTATGTAATGCCAATTCACATAACTGGTAACATTTTCTCCTCATCTTTCTCCCTAATGTACAAACTCTTATTTTTGTTCTCTCCTCACTCTCTCATTGTGTCCCCAAAACACATCCTATGACAGATTCAAGAACTTCTTCTGCCCTTTTTCCATGTCTTTCTAAACAAATGTACTATAAACGAATAGCATAATATAAATGAAAGAAAGTAAAATAGACATTCATTTTTAGGAAGGATTCTTTGATGTGTGTGAAAAATTCCACTCTTGTTTTATCACACAGCCCCATGTGTAATTGTTAATTTGTGTGTGTGTCCACATCAATACTTTGATTTAAGGAATATGAAGTCCATAAGAAGGAAAAAAACTTCTTTATCCTTTGCCCCTCGCCCCAACTTGCTAATATCATAACAAATGATCAGAAGGGCATGTAATGAAATTTTATAAATTGGGGAGATGAATATCTCCTAAATTCTTTTCCTCTGATGAACAATACACGTTGTTTTGCCAAAACTGGATATTTAAAAATCAAATAATCAAGGGTCTAGGAATAGGAAACAGACAAATCCTGGAGTGTAATATTTAATACTGTTGTTATTCCTATGTTACAAGGTTAACCTGTTCAAACATAAAAATAGCAAATATGTTATTATTTAAACAAGAAGCCACTAATTGGAGCTTTTCTTTTTTTGTTTTTAAATAATGACTGGAGCCAGACCCTTTCGTACTTTAAAAAGGAATTCTTAAGTATTGGAAGAAATGAACGTGATCTCCCAGGATTCCTTTTACAAATTTGACAGACACTGCAGTAAATCTAACAGCATGTTGCCACCTAGTGGACATTGCTTAAAATGTCTAGACACCCAGTTTCCTGATACAATAAGACATATTCTCAGGTTCATAAAATGTGGCTTATGGGGACCTTAGATGCTGTCCTGCACAGCTCTTTTGTTTCACACACAAGCAGCCTAGGCTCTAGACTCATAAAAATTTGAATTGTAAAAACAAGGATCGAAGCCTAAAAAAAATCTAACGTTTATGGAGTACCCGCTCATTGTACCAGGCACTGGGCTAAATGCTTTTACCTGGATTGTTTCATATGATCCTCCCAGCAACCCTTTGGAGTAAGTACTATTACCCCCCCACCACCCTTAGGAAACCAAGGCAGAGGACAATTAAGCACCATGCCCAGCGCCACTGGCCACCATGTGGAGCTGAGGGTTGAACGCAGCGGCTGCCTTCAGAGGCCAGGTCCTCATCAGGACAGAGACAGCTCACTCGGCTGCTCAGGGGCTAAGGTTTGGCCTGGACCTCATTTCCAAAATATGGCATGTTCGGGGTTTATTTCATGTTCTCTGTTGAATAATTAAGATACTTGGAAGTAGCCTAGGCTTCCAAGAAATAAAGCAAGGGGACCCAAACCACTGTGTTCCCAGGCTGGAATAAAAAGGCAGCTTTGAGAAGCCCACACCATTCTTCTTGTTTCTCAGGCCAAAAGCCTGAACGTTGTTCTTGACCCCTCTCCTTCTCTCATCCTCACATCCCATCCATCCGTGAATCTTTTGGGCTCTGCCTTTACTATGTCCCAGAACTTCATCCCCTCATGCCCAAGCTAACTCCTGTCACCTGGGTTATTATAGGATTCTTGGCCCCCCGTTTCCACCCTTCCCTGTGGCAGTCTGTTCTCAAACAGAAGACAGCCAAGTCAGACTATGACCTTCTGCTCAAAACCCTCCAAGGGCTACCATTTTCTTTCAAAGTATGAAGTTCCCATAACAGCCTTTGGGGCTCTACACAAATCTGTCCCCTACACACCCACACAGCCCTATGGGCCTGTTGGCTATTCTTTAAGCATGAGGCAAGACTCCACCTCAGGAGGCAAGACTCCACCTCAAGAGCAGGTTCTAGCAGCTGCCTCTGCCTGGACCCCTAGCCTGGGCTAGAAAGTGGCACACTATTACTTCTGCCATATTCGGTTGGCCAAAGCAAGTCACAAAGTCAGCCCAGACTTAAGGGAAGGGGAAATGGAATCCATGTTTTTACTGTGAGGAACTACAAAATTATATGGTAGAGAATGTGAGCTCAGGAAGGGGAATGGACCCATGAATACAATCTACCACACCTATTTTGGACGATACCCTGCACAGATTCCAATGGTGAGCCATGCTTAAGCTCCAAGTTAGAGCTTAACACTAAGCCATTACATCCAAAAATTCTACTCTGTTCAGGCACATCTAAGTCCTGTGGGGCCTCTACCCCCACCAATATCTGTATCAGAATTTATCATGCTCTGAAGTTTGCCACAATTGTAATTTAATAAAAAAAAAAGCATTTTGATTGCCTAAGGTAAAAAAAATTAAGAGATCAATAAATAGAGAAAACTATTTTATAAAGCATCACCCTAGCTCCAAACTGGAGGCTGTGGGAGGAATACAGACACAATTGCCACTAGACTACAATTTTCTAATGACCTGAGCATGGGGTACCCCAATTCGAAAGTGTCAAAGAAGGGTTTTAAAGGACAGAACACAGGGCAGAAGGTGTTAGAGCCTTCGACTGAATGCAAACAAGATAAACCAAAACAACCAAACCAAACTTAGGCTCACGTCCTTGCAGTCAGCCTGTGTTTCACAAGAGTATCCACCACTGCCAACTTCCCCTCTCCAGTCTCCTCAGCTCTCTCTTTAAAAGCTTCTTCTCTGAAACCTGCCCTTGTTGCACACTTTAAATTTATTTCAGCTCTGTAAAAAGAGTTTGGGAAGGGCTGTGCCATAAAGAGTTTGATTGATCCTAGGGCACCACAGAATTAATGAGTTTGGACACCAAAATGGAAAGCAGAGGCATGGCTTTCAAAGAACTTACAGTGTAGTTGGACTAACACTCGAGGCCACAGTAAACAAGACAAGATTGACTGGATTTGGAGCTAAAGCCAATGGTGTAGACAAGGAGCTCTGGGGAGGAAAAGTACTACATTTAGGAAGATATGGTCCCTGTCCTGAAAATTAGCCACTGCCTCAATGGATTTTGTAATTACAGTGCTAACAAATCATGTTTAAGGTCCAGCTAAATCTACCACTTCTCCAAGAAGCCTTGATTTCTTATTACCAAACTCAAGAACTCCTGTGTACTGAACTCTTAGAATATTCAGAATATGTACCATGTAATTACAACTCAATTTTATTTCTTCTAGTGATGTTTACCACTTCTTTCCAGATGGTTCATCTTCTATTCCTGCCAGATTATAAATCCTCTAAGGCAGGGGTTCTTAACAAGCGGTCCGTGAGCTTGAATTGAAATTTAAAAAAACCATTATTCTTGTGGGGACGTGTTGGTGCAGGTGTGATATATTTATTAAATAATACACAGTCTAGTGTGGACTTAGTAAGGGGTCTGTGGTTTTCACCTGGCTGGCAAAGGGGTCCATGTAACAAAAAAGGTTAAGAAGCCCTGCTCTAAGGCCTGAGGACATATGTGTCTGCATGGAATTGAATGGTATCTTCAAGATCTTTCCATATAATCGTTTCATTTCTACAGCTGGGGAAATTGAGGACTGGCAAATTGTTGACTTGCCCAAGCTCATACAGCCACTTCATGTCTGAGGGAGAGATTAAACTCTGAGTTTTTAGAAGAACCCTTAAAATTCTATTTGTTGTCATCTCCCACTGGTGGGTGAGGAGAAAGGCACAACTTGTTCTAGGGACCTTGTCATAGTATATTGTTTATGATACTCTCACCTTGAGAAGTAAGAGGAGTAAGAGCATACCTGTAGATTTTGCTGGTGTAGATTTTTTAAAATAGAATGTGGATCATCTATCATTCTGTGTTGGTCACTTGAATGTAGAAGTGGTGGGATTCTAAACATTGATTACGTTATCTCTCCCTCTGCAGGAAAGGCACAATAGCTTTTATCCCAGTGGGTCAGCTGATGGAAATTAGCCCTGGCTGTGGGTGAGAAGCAGCCAGGAGCTGCCTGGTTTGGGTGGACGGGAGAGAGAAAGGGGAGCACTTTAAGAGGCTGAGTCTGGGCCTGGAGGTTAGAGTGCTGTGGTTTCTCTTTAGATGGTGCCCATAGACCCAAAGTGAGTGATGCCTTCTTTCCAGGCAGCACTTTGAATGGTCCCAGGGGGCTCACCATCACCAGTCACATCTGTTCTTGAGCTAGAGATGTTCAGCCTGATATCAGAAGTAGGAAGAAATGCCTAGATAGAGTATTGTTCCTTTGCCTTTTTTTCTCAATGATTGCCAATAAATAGTCCATTAAAAATTGTTTAAAGTGATCAAGATAGTGATCAAAGTAGCTGGGTTAGGATTAAAGTTGCCCTTCTTTAACCTGCTGTCTATTTAGAAACCATTCTTGAACATGAGTACTCACTCCTTCCTTGCATGAAACTGAACTATCCATTCAATCTACTTCCTCTCCAAAGAGTTGAAGAACAGCCTGTAAAGCTGATTTCTTCAAAATTTTTAATATTTTAACAGCTTTTGGAGGCATAATTACCATATGATAAAATACAAATATTTCAAGTGTACAATTGGATGAGTTTTGACATATATGTACACCAGTGAAACACCAAAGTTTCCTTGTGCCCCTTTGTAATCTCTTCCCACCATTTCTCCCATCACGGTCTCCAGGACACCATGTATCTGCTTTCTGTCACCATCAACCGGTTTGCATTTTCTAGACTTTTTTATATAAGTGGAATCATACAGCATGTACTCTTTTTGCCTGGCTTCTTTCACTCAGAATATTCATTTTAAAATTCATTCATATTCATCCTGTAGTTCATTCCTTTTTATTACGAAATGTAAGTATTCCATTGTAGGGATATGCCAGTTTATCCATTCAACTGTTGATGGATATTTGTGCCGTTTCCAACCTTTGACTATTGAAAATAAAACTGCTCTGTACATCCATGTACAAGCCTTTGTTCAGACATCCACCTTCATTTTTCCTGAGTAATTACCTAGGAGTGGAATGGCTGACTCATGAAGTGGGTGTATGTTTAACTTTTTAAGAAACTGCCAAACTGTTTTTGCAAAGTGATTGTATCATTTTACACTCCCACCAGAAGTTTCTGTTGAGTTCTTTCATATCCTTGCCAACACTTGGCATGGTGAGTCTTTTTCATTTTTGTCATTCTAATAGGCATGTAGTGGTATCTCACTATGGTAGAGTAGGAAGCTTGTTTTCATTCTCTAAACAGTGTCTTTCCAAGAGCAGAAGTTAAGTTTGATGAAGCACAATTTATCAATTTGTTCCTTCATGGATCATACTTTTGGCCTCATATCTGAAAAAATGTTGGCTGCTTCAAGGTCACAAAGGTTTTCTCCTATGATTTTTTTCTACAAGTTCTATAGTTTTACTTTTAAACTAAGGTACATGATCTAATTTAGAGTTAATTTTGCGTATATGGTGTAAGGATCAAAGTTTTCTTTTTTTTTTGTATGTGGAAAGCCGATTGTTCCAGCACGATTTATTGAAAATACTATCTTTTGCCAATAGACTGTCTTTGCAGCTTTGTTGCAAATCAGTTGCTCATATATATGCAGGTCTACTTCTGGCTCTATTCTATTCCATGAGTCAATTCATCTATCTTTACACCAATACCACTCAGTCTCAATTACTAACATTTTACACGGAGTCTTGAAATCAGATGGTGTTAGTCCTTCAAATTTGCTCTTCTTTTTCAAAATTGTTTTAGAGGTTCTAGGTCTTTTGTATTTCCATATGGATCTCAAAATCAGCTCGTTAATCCCTACTGTCTTGATTTGCTAGGCTCCTATGAAATTCTACATTACGGGTTGGATTAAACAATGGGCTTGTTTAAGAGGGCAAAAGTCCAAAATTGAGGTACTGGCATACTTTCTCCCTGAGGCCCAAAGTGTTTTGGTGCTGGCTTGTTGCAATCCTCGGGGTTCCTTGGGTTGCATCACCTCTGCCTCTCATCACATTGGGACATGATGCATTGATTAAACCAACACTAACTTGGTGTTCATTTGACAGTTAAAGTTTCCAATCAGCTGCTTATAATTCAACTGGCATGTGTTAACATTCCAAACTTAAATTTACTCTGAGATTTTGAATTAACCTGAAAGACTAAGACTCACACGAGATAACAAATAGATTTCAACCTGTGGGGCAATCCTAACTGGCAGTGTTCGGTTGGAGCACATTGTAGGAAATGATTCTGAAACAACAGCCAGGCTCAGCAGGCAACAACAGCACAATTGATGAGCGATGCTTGACACAGGTACAGGAAAGGGATTGGCTGCTCTTATGTCATGAAGTTGCCATTCCTTCTCTCAGTGATAATGGATTCACTAAAATAAGTTATGCCTTCAGCTGCCGCCTTGCTGTCTTGCTACACTTCTGCTTATTAAATTCTCACAATGCATCAGTGATCTATGAGAGTAACTTCTGAGCCCTCAATGTTGTGTGAGATGAATTTAATTACATTTTCTATAAGTAATCCAAAGAACGTTAACCTCTTCTCAGTGAAAAGAAAATTCTGATATGCAAACACCAGTCCTATAAATATATTGCAGACTGAAGTTTCAATTTCTTCCAGATCAAGTCATCCTTTGTTTCTCAGTCTGAAACCCCTGGAGTGTGATTGATCCAGAGAGATGTGTTTCTTTTGCAGCTGTAGAGTGTTAACAAGATATTGGCCATAGAGACTATTTTCCATCCCTTCACCCTTACCCCACATGCCATTGCTTATGTCCCCTGCAGGGAAGCCACTGAATGGGAGAGATATAGTCCTGGTATCTGTTCCTGGCGTCCTGAACAAATCCCTTCATGTCACTGATGGCCAGAGCACATTCAAATATTGCTTGAAGTGCTTTATTTGGATGTATTATGGTTTAAAGTTTTTTGTTTCTGTTGTTTGTTTTTCTTGGGACCTACCCTTTAATACTGCTACCATTCTCTGGGGAAATGTGTAACATGCTTCCAATGACTAACTGATAGATGGATTTTCAGAGCTGAACCCATTCATTAAGTTAGAGACAATCTGAATATTGTACTAACGCAAACATATCTATATCATATGCATTTAACAATATGTGAAAGCATTTGAGATAGCAATGAAGAAAGAAACTTAGGTTAAGAAGTCTCCAAAATGAAAATTATAGGAAACAAAAATCTCAGACAGCTACTGAACTCTCTGAGACAGCTAAAGTTGAAATGGATTCTGGCAAGGCCATTACAGGGGTAATTGTCCAAGAGAATGTTTTCTTACACAGGAAATTAGAGACAGGGAAAACATTATTAAAAGTAAAAATTTGTAGATTTTTGCATCTGCCAGAATGTGTAGCAGTGATTGTATCCCCTTGTGGGCTTAAAGACTAAATTGAATTTTAGGTAGACCCAGAATTTGAGCTGAATTTCAAGTTGAAGAAACTTCGAGGGGGGAGGGAAAAAGAAAACAGAGAGATTCAAGATGTTATTTGACACAGTGAACCCACCCCCAGTCACATGTTTTACCAACTTACAAAAAAAGGTAACGTGAGGGGTTTTCCTGCTCATATTAAATAAAAGATCAAAATGTTTTGATCGCAGCTTTAAAAAAAATCTGGTCATGACTCTGCACCAAAATACACCATATGTACATGATTCTAGAGTTAGATATGACAAGGTATGAAAAATATCTGTCACTAAATCTTATGGTTAAACTCTGGAAAAATGGAATATTGATTCCCTTGTCCAGAAGCGTGGGTGTGTGTTTGTGAGCATGTGTGATGGTTTATTGTGTGTGTGAGTGTGTTGCGTGAGTTTGTGTATTTTGAAGAGGAGGGAAGAGGCAAGATTATGAATATTAATTTGGAAAAAAAGTTCTTGAAGACACAAATTATAGTGACTCTTCATTTTAATTACTTTCACAAAGTAATCAATTTACTTTTACTTGACTTTGACTATATACCTGTGGTCCTTTGGATTTTCACTTTAAAATGCAGCCTTTTTGATACCACAGTTTCTACCTCTCTGCTTTGATTTAAAGAAATAATGGTTTGATTCTGCCACATAGATAAATACTTCTGGACCAGAGGTGGTCCACATTCATTAAAAGCTCATTTATTGACCATTATAAGTGGAATTTCCAGATAACCAAAACTAAACCAACAACTTATTTATTTTAACCATTTTAATGGAAAGGCTTCAACTTTCCTCATCTCTTAATGAAATCCTTATGATGAGAATTCCAAGTGGGTACCAAATATTGTGTGAGGGAAATCCAGATATTGAGTAAGAGTTAGAATACAATGTACATTTTAGATGATGTTATAATAAAATATTTTCAAATACTATTTTATCATACAGAAAATGCTCACACTACAATGTTGAATGACAAAAGAATATAAAACTATATTCTGTATGTCAATAAAGATCAACATATAGTGTATGCGGAGGGAAAAGACCAACATGGAACTCATCAAATTGGGTGGGGAATTAAAGATCATTTAATTTTTTTCCTTAATCTTTTTTTATATTCTTTTTTATTCTTAGATTTTCTAATATAATCAGGTTTTTTTAAAAAGTTGTTGGGTTTTTAAAATTATATACTAGGTATACTGTTTATACCCCAATTTAAAAGTGTCTGTAACATATTAAGTAATGGATAAATGTTTTATATGAATAATAGGCATTCAGAGAACACTCATTCATGCATTCCTTTTTTTTTTTTTTCAGGCTTTCATTTTGACATGAAAGCATTTCCTCAGAAATTCCGAGGATGTTCTCATAAACAGGCTGTCCTTAAGCTATTTTACTTAAAAGAAAGCTTTCCTGTTGATTTCTTGTACAGAGTGAGAGATTTCTTAAAAATGCACTCATTTATCACAGAGGCAGGTGGTCCATTAGAAGATAGAATATGGATACTTGATCTCTTGTCTTGTATGTACTTTCCACAAAGCAAAGACAAGACATGCTAGCTACAGGTCTCAGTCGAGGTCAACTTTTAGAACGTGCTACTCTGGCCCAAATTTTCTAACAAAAGCTGGTAATCTAATTTTCTCTCTACCTGCATTAATCATGTGAGTGGAAAACTAAGGAATCCAGTGCTCCATAGAACAAACTTCAGTAAGTTCTCCACTAAAGGCTAAATCTCCCCTTCAATTCCCTAGGGATAATCAAAGGCAGTGAGGAAAAGAAAAGGAAGTTACCTTGCTGAAATGCGTAGCAGGGATTTCTGAGGTAGAGATACTTAACCTTTGATATCATTGCAGAATGGGTGATCATCAGCGACAGCCTTCATTCTTTGCTTCTACTAGAACAAACTCAAATGACCATTTGCCTGTGGTGCCATTGGGCTTAAGGGCCTCACACCTGAAGTCACACGTTCAGGTGTTTGGGAAACAGGACTTATACTGGTTCCAGAGTGAGCTCTGGAGTAGAACCCTTGGATTCCTTTGAACAGGAGATCTTGCTCAAGATTCTTAACCTCTCTGTGCCTCGATGTCCTCATCCGTAAAATAGGACTAACATTAGAACCACCTTATAAGGCTGTTGAGCAGATTAAATGAGATAAATCATGTACCGTGCTTTGTGATCAGGTATCCAACACTTGAAAACAAGTGTTTAATAAATGTTATCTATTATTAGCTTTTCCTTATGGTTGGAATGAACTAAAAGTACATGTAAACATTTATGCATTCTTTATGTGCCAAAAATGTTATGGAACAGCAGCAAATCTGACCTGGCAGGTGATAGTCTAGAACGGGGTCCAGCAAACTATGGCCCACAAGTCAAATCCAGTCCACCGCCTGATTTTGTAAATAAAATGTTACTGGAACACAGCCACACCCAATTGGTTACATATTGCCTGTGGCTGTTTTTGTGCTATACTGGCGGAGTTGAGTAATTGCAACAGAGACTATATGATATGTAAAGC
>JAQZBX010047997.1:0-20323 GCA_029593785.1 Cabassous unicinctus | reverse complement strand
TTTTTTTTTTTTTTTTTTTGTGATACCTAGTATAAAAATTCTCTAGAGAGGAAAATGAAATTAGTAGTGGGTAATGTACAGATGGAATTCTAGTTCTAGAGATCATTTGTAACCTGAAATGCCAGCTAAATTTTCATGTACCACATTTCTAGTACTGATATTTAAGATTAAATTATTCTCAAGTGATTGAGGGATTCAACAAACAGATATTAAAAATAGTATGTGTGTGTGTGGATGTGTATGCAACAATGTTAAAGCATGTTTCTGTAAATACTCGGAAAGCATTTTCTTCAAGGAAGTTAAAAGCACAATTCCAACCCAATCAACTAAAAGTAAATGAAAAAGTCACCACAATCTACTAGATCTTCTAGTCTATTTATTAGAGAGGAGAAAAGCCTTATCATAGGTGGTTCTTTTTAAACAAGAAGGAATGCACTGGGTTATTTCCAGCTTTGTGATACCCTGGCCAGCTGAGCCCCAAATACTCTGCTGTTCATTCACCTCAACTGAAGTGTACATCTATTTAGTATTAAAAATGTGTAATACACTGAATGACCTCATAGTGCTGAAAAGTTATTGTTCCACAATAATTACAGACTTTTAAAATTTGACTGCAAAGTTTTTATTAACAAACCAGTAATATTATTTATTATTTAGAAAGTTTTTGTCCTGTTATTTAGGTATTTTTGGTCTCAGACTTGATTGATTTTGGCTGATTTTAGTACTCAGTAATTTTACATTAAAACTAAAGCAAATATATATAAAGAATTTTGAGGCAGAAGAAATGGGTCTTAGGTTGGTGCCCTGAAGCCATGATAGTTTATTTTTTACTTTTATTTGTACACAGCAAGGAAATTTGAAGCAAATGACTACTAAAATTTCTTTATTTCTCATGACAATTTGCCAACACTTAAAGCCTCCTGGAAGCAATTGAAAGAAATATGCCAGCATAAGGTTATAATCAAGTACAGCAAGCTAGGTGGCTTTTTGTCTTTCCCAGGGGATATCTACTAATGACTATACTTTTTACAGATGCTATGACATCCCTGTTTCTGAGGCTAAAGATGAGGAGGTTCAGCATAGGTGTAAGGATGGCATTAAACATGAAGAGAGACTGGTTTAATTTGGGGATCTTAGAGGAACCAGGCCTTATGTAGACCAGTATGGCAGGGCCAAAGTAAAGGCTGACCACACAGACATGGGAGGAGCATGTGGCCAGAGCTTTGTCCTCATCTCAGGGCAATTCATGTGGAGGACAGAGAGGAAGATGAGGCTGTAGGAGGCCAGAATGAGGCTCAGGGAATGAGGACCACCAGGAAGCTGGAGACCAACGCTTACTTCACATAGGTTGAAATGTCCTGACAAGTAAGTTTTAGGAAAGCCATGAACTCACACAAAAAATGTGGGATCTCTCAAGGATTGCAGATGGGGAAGTGCATGGCATAGGCTGTATGAACAAGGGAAGTTACTGCCCATCCCAGCCAGGACCCATTGATTATGTGTGTACAGATTGTGTGGCTCATGATGACTGAGTATCGCAGTGGGTTACAGATGGTGATGTAGCGGTCGTAGGACATGAGGGTCAGTAGGAGGCACTCAGCAATCCCCAGGGTTAAGCTGAGGAAGATCTGTGCTCCACAGGCAATCTGCGATATGGTTCTCTTCCCTGAGAAGAAGTTTGTGACCATTTTGGGGACAGAAGTTGAGATCAAGGCCAAGTCAATGAGGGAGTGCTGGCTAAGCAGGAAGTACATGGGAGAGTGGAGTCTGGAATCCAGCCAGATAATTACAATGAGAATAGCGTTGCTCATAGTAGCCACAAAGTAGACCATAAGGATGAGGCAGATGAGGATCATAAGGTGGTTGAACTCAGGCCACATCCCCAGGAGAATAAAATCTGTGGTGACAGACTCATTGTCTCTCTCCTGACTCAACATCCTTACACTCACAAAAAACAGCAAGGGCATTTTTCCATCTGATTACATATCACACTACTGGTCTACAACTTTTACTACTAAGGCTTCTCTGAATATCTGCATCACAACTTATTTCTTTGTTATGGTGTTTTATGTATTATAAACAATTTCTCAAACATTCAAGATTTTCATTATTTATCTCTCATGGATTCCTTAGTAAACTTACATACTTAATTGCTACAAACAGCAATAACTAATAGTAACCAAATAGGAACACAGGTACATTCTAATGTTTTATCCACAAACATCCAGTCAATTTAATGTAAAGTTATCATATATATTTCTTAGCAAACTAATTTAGCATAACTTTGAGGTATATCTTCATCTATGAGTTATAGGCATTTTCATTTTGAAAAACCAACATTTTCATTCAGTTTTCGATGGCTTCATGGAAAATGAAGAAGGTTTTCTTTATGTGATAAGTATTGAGAACCTGAGGGGAGAAAAGCATTCTCAGAATGGTGTGTGGTTTGCACTCACTTTTTCTCTCCCAAATAGGCCAGGCCATTTGTCATGAGTCTTCCTCTATTGATGGAAAGTGTTGCAATGGCATGAATTTGATCATGCTGGAAAATAATTACAGTGAAAAGACAGGAGGGCTAAAGGCTTTAATAATGATATTATAAAGACACTTTTATTCAACAACTGGATGCTGCAGGTGATCAGTGATTGTTTTCCAAATGCTGCTTGTTTTCTGACTAAGTTTCAGGCATCCTGATCCATGAAATTAATCCATATGCTAGTGTTAATGGTGAGGATGCAAAATGTCCTTCTCTGAAAACATGTGTCATAGACAAGTAGGTTGCTTTTTTGTCTGAGTCATAGAAACAATCATTCATATAGCATTTAGACAAAATGCATTTAATTGGTGCCTGACTCTCAGATCATGTATGTGGAACAATTGTGACACCTTTGTACGTACCCCCTACAGACTGATCTGTACGGATCACAGAGGACAAGAACCATGATCAATGATGCCAGTGTAAATACAGAGTTACCATGACAACATCCACGTTCTTAGTCACTTTCCCAACTTAAGCCAATTTATGTAGAGGACTGCTGACTCCTCTATTTGTATCTTTCTTCCTCAGATGGTTTCCCTGGCACACCTCAGTTTCCCACAGTGCTCAGATTTTCATTAAACTTTCAAAGTTTACTCCCAGTAATTTATCTGTGATACCTATTGTTTTTTATGATTTAATCAAATGATGGGTATAGTGGGATGGGGTTACATATTTAGCAGAGGAAAGAGCCTTAAGAAAATGGCGGCTTCCCCAATGCTGGAAAGCCAAGCATCAGAGGAGAGATATGGGAAAATTGTGGGGCTTCTTGACCCAACAGATAAACAGCCACCCACCACACCTGGCTACAGATAAACAGCCACCCATTCCACCTGGCTGAGGCTGTAAGGTACCCTTTTCTTAGCACTTTCCCCACATTCTCTCCTTATTTTATACCAATCCTCCTTTATCCACTTAGTTTTCTGCCCTCATTTCTTTTTTATCACTTTTATCCACACAGTGTCTTATTTTTTTCTCATTCAAAAGTTAACTTTTCCACAGAGCTTTAGCTATGCCCTGTTATTCTCCCTTCTCCTACCTATAAGTCTGGAGTTGGCTCACAATCAAAGAAGGATTCTTTGTTTCTTCTGATATGAAATTTAATCATTTATCACTGACAGATAAATTTATTACATGAAAGGATGATTCTGCCCCTCAGAAACATGAAATACAGATAAAAGGGTCAAGGGGAACCCAGTGATTCTACTTATGGGTCTATTTCTACTCATTAATCTCAAAAAGCAGCAAGGATTTGAGTTTCCCTCTTGCTCGTTTTCAATGTAAACATTCAAATAATCAATTTATAGTGAAATAAATATATTTTAGGGGCATTTACTCCAGAAACAGAATCTATTTGCTTAGCATATAAAAATTCCTAATTGTAACAATGCCTTGTTACAATTCAATCCTAATTGAATACACATTGACATACAATGAAAGGCAATTGTCAGAGCTCAACCAGGTTGTGGCCTTAACAACAAAAATAGTAATATAATAAGTAGTTATTGAACACTCACCAAATGCTAACACTTTACTTGTAATATTACATAATTTAATTCTCTCAAAAACCCAATCAGAAAAAAAATTGTGCTGCATTTTTCTTAAGAGTCCTGGAGCTTTGAAGGAATAGGTGATTTTCTGAAGGCAAAGGACACAAAGTGTCTGTTGGCTGTCTAACTCTAGATCTTATATACTCACCCATGCAATAATATTTCCTAAAGTCACCTGCTCAGCAGAATCATGGAAGACTTTTGGTGAAACACATATTTCTGGACCCCAGCTAAAAAAACCTCCTAGACTGGAACATGGGGATTTAAAAAGAACCATGGTTATTTATAAAATAGATAAATTTAGTAATTCTGTAGGCAAACATAATGCTTCAATGTCATATAATATATATATGGTCTCAGAAAATATATTTACCTCTTCATTCATCACACACCTTGTGTTCCATCTCTCATTAGTGTCTGTGTTTATTCCAGGTGCCTTTCCCTTTCCTTGAGGGCATTTGATCAAATTCCAGGTAGAAAGAAGCACATATCCATATTTCCATTGTACCACCTGTCTTGGAATGAACAACAAACAAGGCCTGCTCCTTTGACCCACCTGTCAATGAACATGCTGCTTATTATGTTGTCCAGGCATCCTGAAGGATTTCTTCATTCATTGTGGCCTCTACCCACAGGGACCTAACAGAGAAGAAGAGGACTAAATACTCAGCACCCTGCTGTAGCTGCTTAGCCATTCAGTTCTTGCTTTTCTAGGTATCAATTTTGCCTGTGTTCAGCTTCAAAGCAGTCCTGACAATCCTGAGGCAGATGCACTATCCCTCAACAAAACTTCCTTCCTCTCCCTGCTGCCAGAATAGCTTGCTGAAAGGAGAAATCGCTGCTTCTCATCTCTCCTTACCCCCAGGTTAGGCAGGGGCTGCAAAAGTAAGATAATGTCTACCATATCCAGAATGACTTTGGGTTTGGCATGACCTTTCCAATACTTTCGTCAGAAAATAACTGTTGGACTGGATGGTCTAAACTCCAAGGGACCTGCCAGTATAGTGATGCTTACATTACTCTTTGTAAATCAGCATTTTTAAACATGTTGAATGATTATATGGCAATACCCTACTTTAATTTATTTTATAATATTAATTTGTTTTTATTGGATAAAATTTTTAGTGGATTCTATTTTTGATGTTTTCACATCACTGGAGAAAAAACAGCCAAAATAGTCAACTTGGGCAAAGCTGAATGGAAGCAATACAGACTCCATTCTGTCAATACATATTTCATTAACTGAAGAAAACACGGCATTCAATCCTAATGACAAACCTCAGAGATGGGTGCTATTGATATATCCAATTTATAGATATCAAAGTCAAAGTGTGGAAAGATAAACTATTTGTCCAAGGTCTCAGAGCTTGCAGTTGGTGGGGCTGAAACTCTAATCCAAATCTGTTAGGCCCCAGAGCCAATGGCATTAAACACCACAATTAATAAATGTTTTATACCTGGGAGACACTTAATCTTCTCCACTATCTAACTTATGAGGACAAACCTTCTTAGAGATAAAAACTTAAATTTATATCTAAACACCATTAAATGAAAACACTTATACAGAAGCTGAAGAGCATGGGTGTTATTTATTAACCATGCCTCTGTCTCTACATATCAATATGAATTGATATATTATGCACTTGATCCATCTGAGTTAACACACAGCAGATTATTAAAATTATATTTATTAGCCCAGTGATTATCATCAATAATGTGAAACATTATTAAAGTGTTAATGTGATTAATTTCCTTTCATAAATACAGGAAAATTTTCAGCAATTGTTCTGATATCATATGCCAGAGTAAATTTTAAAGTTTACTACCAGGCAATTTCAAAAACTTCTCTTCATTATTATCACCGAGAAACCCATGCATCTTCTGTGTTGCTCCCTGAGCGAGAAGTGCTAGGTTTTCTTTTTCTGTATCAGAACTAAGGCTAAGAATTGGTTAAGGAATAAGTTGACAGAATCATTGCATCTCCCCAGATCTGATTGCTATGAATCTGATCGTTAATATAAGGGACAAATATAAATTAAGATTCCTGTTCAGATGTAGGGTGTGTCTATCATAATGCAGAACTTTTGTTAATTGAGGGCCTAGAGACCTCAAAGGGGAATGTCCTGGAAGCATTGTCTCCAGACTTTAACATTTATTTTTATCATCAGATCTGAGCCATTGTACAATTATTCTCCAAGGAAAAGTAGCGACCATTCACTAGATCACTGTTTCCCTAGGTTTCCACTAATGTATCTGATAGTTTTACTTAACTTTGCCTATCTCAGAACATGTCCCTATACTCATCAATTGTGGCCAGGATGGTGAGGGGCAGGAGGGAATTCCCTGGAAGCAGTGTTGGTAGTATATTCTTCATACAAGTGGGAAAAAACCCATTATACAAATAAATAAGTGGGCGAGAAGGGCTAAGAGAAATTAAGGAAAGTGGGTGTTTTAGTTTGCCAAGCTGCTGTGAAAAATATTAAACAATGGGTTGACTTAAATAAAAATAATTTATCGGATCATGGTTTTGAGGTTAGAAGAAGTAAGAAATCAAGATATCATCAAGGTTTGCTTTCTCCGTAACATCTGTAGCCTTCTGGTGTTGGATGCTGGCAATTCTTAAGGATCCTGGGCTAGTATTTCTGCCTCCTTTCCTTGGTAATGTCATCTCATTTCTGGCTTCTGTGGCTTCCAGTTGTTCTTTATAAGATATCCAGTAATATGGACTGAGACCCACCTTGATGCATTTGGCCATACCTTGACTAAAAATATCTTCAAAAAGTCCTATTTGTAATGGGCTCACAGTGTGCCTCAGGGATGCAAATTAAGATTAAGAAACTGTGTTTATTGCAGTACATCAGTCAATCTACTACAGAGGGTAAATTTCAGTGAAATGAAACTAGGTCTTGCCACCATTTTAACCCATATTCTGTGGTCTGGGTTACATATATCTATGTAGCATTTATCTCAGTGGTTATTACATTAATGATTGAGTTTATGATGCTAATGTCAAATATTTATGACAACTAAATTCATTGTGTATAGAAAGCCTTCAACGATTATATCTTTATTTTACTGTTTTTCTCCAGTGCATATAACAGTTCATAGAAATGTACATTCTCACACTGTATATTAAAAGTTTTTTTTAAAGGAAAGTAACCTGTTAATTTAAAATACGCTTTACCTTAAGGCTAACTGTCAGAAATGACAGAAACACCAGATAAAGGTACATGTCCAGGAATGTTTATTATTATCACTATTATCTCTGGGAACATGAAAGTGGAAATGGGCTGAATATTGTGAGACTCATTCATATTTTGATACATTATGTATCTATTAAAAGGAAGTATTAGATCCAAATTTATTCAATGGAGGGATATCCTTGATGTATTGTCAGGTGAATACAAGTTGCAGAATGGGGTGTAGTATGATAAGATTGCAAAATTAAATGGCACCCCCCTTGAAGTGTATATATGTTAATATATTTTTGTATATTCATGGAGAAAGTAGAGAAACAATTAGTCCGAAGAGCACATGAATGAAGGAATGGGGTGGATATTTGGTTATGTTTCTAGTCTTTTGTTATGACCAGTAGTGCTGCCTTTGAATTCTTGCTAGTGTAACCACAGTGTGGATTTCTAGATGTAAACTTGTTGTGTCCAATGGTCCAGCAAATGAGATTTGCTAAATATTGCTAAATCGCCCTTCATAGAAACTGTACCATTTTACATTCTCAGCAGCAATATATGAAAGTGTCTGTATCCCCACAGCCTCGCTAATATCATATATTGTGCAATGTTTGGATTTTTTCCAGTCACGTAACTGAGCCAATATTTTGTAGTATTATTTCTCATTTCTCTTATGAACAGGATGAACATATTTTTTTAATGTTAAGAGCCATTTTCATTTCCAAATCTGTGAACTGTCTTTCATGTCTTTTACCAATTTTTCCATAGGGCTATTGGTTTTTTTACTATTATTTTTGAAGAATTTGTTTAAATATTGAAATCATTAGTCCTTGACCATGGTGTTAGCTACAAATATTTTTTCTCAGGTTTTCATTTGTCATTTAACTTTGCTTAGGTATTGTGTTGCTTTTTCAATGAAAAGACTTCAAAAATCACTGTTATGCAATGAAACCTAACAATATTTTTACACTATTGATTTTAGTAATAACAGCTGAGGTAATTTATATTGTATTGACTGCAATTATTTTTCTTCCTTTCACATAGCAGAATTAGCCACCCCACCCAGAGAATCTTGTAAGAAATGTATGCTTTCATGTATATGATATGAATTTTCCTCATTTGAAGGTTTTGTTTAGTGGAATGTGAGCAGATGTAATGAAGGTCATGTCCACATAGAAAAAGTAAGAACCATTTCCTGTTTTGTGCTCTGGATTTTCTACCCTGTGATGAGAATATTAGCTCTTTAGCCTTGGTCTTGGATGAGAAAACTCATGGGGTAGAGCCTCAACTGACCCACAGATGCTAACCTGTAAACTAGTCAAGAAATTAACAGCAGGAATGGAAATTGTTTGCAGTTTGAGCACTTTCTTGGGGCAGAGCAGGCAGATTCGCCCTGTCCACCTTAAAGGGCTGCTCCACACTGGGTGCCAACAGGCTCTGGACTGAGAGGAGGTATGCATTCTCTAGAGGGCAGTGTGGATAGATTACCCTGGCCACATTGATGGGCTGCTGCCCATTCATTATCCCTGGAAAGAGAGGAAGTGATCTCTCTCTAGTCCATAATGTCAGCAGATTCACACCATCCACCTTAAGGGGCTGATAGTCACTTGGTTCCAATGCTCTCTAGAAGGAAAAGAAGTACTTACTCTCTCTAAGACAAAACAGGTAGATTCACAACACCGACATTCAGCTGCACTCTCATCCCCAAGGTGCCCCAGGAAGGAGCAGAATCAAGAGCAATCTGATAACCTCTCAAGACAGTGCTGGCAGAGTTATCCTGCCCACGGAGGGGCAGCACAGTGGGTGACAGTTGATCACAGAACTCAGATCTCAGTGGCTGGGAATTGTGCAACAGTTTCATCCCTGGTAGACTGACAACCTCAGCTTCAACCATTCCCAAACTAGGACCTAAGTAAGCTAAGAATTAAAGGCACAGAATAACATTAGGGCAATAGGGAAAACCTGAATAAGGACTTCTACCTCCTGGGTACCTTAGGAAAGGCTATATTTGGGCACATGTCAAAAAGAAGATTGGAGGCCTTTAGGGTCTCTTCTCCAGAGAACATTAGAATCAATCTACACTCCATATGTCCCCTGAACCGATTTTGACAGGGAAGCCAGAAGTGGGAAATTTGTCTCCAGGGGGAAATTTCTACCAATATTAGCCCTTTATGTAATAACAGTGAGAGAAGACAAAATGAGAATTAAAAATATACAAACATAAATAAAAATTGAAAAATCAAGCAAAATAGACTACCTTTCACAGAGGAGAAACAGGGAAAGCTTTAACAAAGGGCCACCACTAAGAAAACCCTAGGCTAAAAAGAGGAAGTGAGCAAGGGATAAACACATTAAAAAATCGGATGTCAGGCCACCAGCAAAAAATTACAAGCCATACTAAGTAACAGAAAGCTATGGTCTAGAAAAAGGAACAAATTAGACCTTTGGATGAAATGGGATTTGAGACAAGTAGTCTCAGATTCACAAATAAATCTCCTTAATAATTTCAATGAAATGGCCAAAGAGATTAGGATGTTAAGGAGACACTGGTTGAACACAAAGAGGAATTTGAACATTTGCAAAGCAAAGTAACAGATCTTATGGGAATGAAAACACAATGGAAAGAGATTAAAATGCATTGGATTTTGCCCATATAGGCATCAGCTCACTGACCCCTACTCCCTTTCTGTCTCTTGTTAACCAAATTCAAAACCCAAGCTCTTAGAGTCTGCTCAATTTGCTTAAGTCATATCAGTGAGGTCATGTAAAATTTGTCCCTCACTCACTGGCTTATTTCACTTGTCACAAGGTCTTCAAGATTCATTCATGTTATCCTATGTGTTAATAGTGCATTCCTTCCTACAGCTGAGTCATATTCCATTGTATGTCTATACCATAGTTTGATTATCCATTTGTCTGTTGATGGACATTTGGGTTGCTTCCAAATTTGGCAATAGTGAATAATGTCTTATAATTCTAGGAATTGAAGAGTTTCAGAGGGAGGGAGAGGGAAGAATAGGTGTAAAATGGGGTCATTTTGAGGAGATTGGAATTGTCCTGCATGACATTGCAAGGACAGATACAGGCCATTATACATTTTATCATAACCTATAAAATTGTGAGGGAAAAGTTTAAACTAGAATGTAAATTATAGTCCATGGTTAGTAACAATGCTTCAATATGTGTTTATTAGTTGTAACAATGGTACCACACTAATGTTGGAAACGTTAATGTGGGAAAGTGTGGGAGTGAGAAGGGTGGGTCATATGGGAATCATCTATAAATTTTGTTTAACATTTATGTAATCTAATGCTTCTTTAAAATAGAAAAATTAAAAAACATATGGGATGCAGTGAAGACAATGCTGAGAGGGAAACTTTTATCCCTCAATGCTCACTTTAAATATGAAGAAAGAGCTAAAATCATTGTAAACTGAACAGTTACAGGAACTAGAAAAAGTATAGCAAATTAATACCAAAGTAAGCAGAAGGAAAGAAATAACAAAGATTAGAGCAGAAATAAATGAATTGAGAACCAAAAAATAGAGAGAATCAACAAAACCAAAAGTTGTTTCTTTGAAAAAAATAATCAAAATCAACACACCCTGAGCTAGACTGACCAAGAAAGAAAGATATGATATAAATAAAGAAAATCACAAATGAGTGAGAGGACATTACTACTGACCCCACAGAAATAAAAAGCATCCTAATATACTTTTCCCCTGGTTTTCTTGGCTAATCTTTCTTATTTATTTTTTCCATTGTAACCTTAAAATTAATTTGTTCCACTCCATCCCGATCATGGCCTCTCCTCTCACAACACACAGCCAAACAAAAATCTGTTAAGCTTTTGTTTTCCTTTGTATCGTATTATACTTATAAATACAAGTAAAATTGATGTTTTATGATAGTGAGTCTTTATATAATATTTACGTTTGCTTCATTCTTCTTATATGACTTCAGGATGGCTTTATAATTTTCCTCAAAGAAGTTTACAGATTTGGAAATGTTTTATGCATAGGCACTTTATTTTAACTATAAGAAATCCAATCTTCTTTTCTGTTATACCTTCTAAATGGTTATTGTTTGCATATATGAATACTATTTCTGTATGTTAATCTTATATCCTACTAATTTACTAAATATTTCATCCTCTGTAATTGTTCTTCCATTCATTCCCCCTCCCCCAAATCCAGATTTAAAATCATGGTATCTGCAAATACCAATAACTTTGCCTTTTCTTTCAAATTCTTATATCTTTAATAAATTTCCCCACTTGTAATTGCTTTGACTATTACCTTCTGCAAAATGTTAAATAGTAATGAAGATTTTGAACATTTTCCCCATTTTCTGACTTTAGGAGTAGAGTGTTTTTCCATCATGGAAGATACTGGCTTTTGAGCTAAGGCCTATGTTTTGTTATTTCCTTATGCAGTTATACTTCAATTCCTATTTCATTCAGTATTTTTATAATAAATGGTGCTAAGGTTTATCAGTTTATTTTTTTGTGACTATGAAGATGATGGTATACGTTTACCTCCTTTAATCTACTGTATGGTGATTTATATTAATGGACTTCCCAATATTGGACCACCTTTGTTTTGAATTTGTCTCTACATACCTACCTATGACTTACTTACCTACCAGACTATACAGCATTGTTGGATTCTAATGTTTTAGTTAGGCTTTTGTTATGTATATACTTTATTGAATTTGGTTTATAGATTTGTGTGTGTGTATTATCTTGTCAAATTTAATGTCAATAATTTATTTATTTCATTAAATTTTCCTTTCCTTTTAATACTATTGAACAGTTCAAGTAGTATTGGGATGATATGATTTTTAAATGTTTGGTAGAATTCCTCTTCCCCTTGGTCTGGTGATCTTTTGCAGGGTATGTTTTATACCTTTCCCTCTTCTTTTATGGATTTGAGAACTTTAGACTCCCTCTATAATGCTTGACTCTATTTTTCGAGAAATATATCAACATAACCCATGGCTTTAAATTTATTTAACTCTTTATATATTTTCTATTTGTGTGTCTGTGTGTGTGTGTATGTGGCTATTTTCTGCTTGTTATTCTTATTTTGTGAAATTGTTTCTCAGTTTTATCCCTCTTTTTTGTTAAGGTGACTAGTGGTTTGTATATTTTGTTGACTTTTTTCAATAAATTCTGTTTTTTTTCCTTATTCTGTTTACCGTTTTCTAACTCATTATAATGAGCTTTATTAATTTCTTCCATCAGCTTTCTTTCAATTTATTCATTGTTATTTGGAGAACAATGCTTAAATCACTGAAATTAATTTTTACATTTTTATTGATATAAGTACTTACTGCTATGAATTTTTCCTTAGGCAGTGCACTGCATTGGTTGTATTTTGTTCTTAAGTATATGATGTGTTTTTATATTGAAATTTTCTAGAAATTCTGTTAATTTTTAAAGAAGTTTTAGATTACATAATTTTTACGTAAAAAATATTGGGGTTTGCAATATACCCCTCCCTATCCTCTTCCCCATCCAAACTTACCTCATAAACATCTTTCATTAGCATGATACATTACTTACAATTGATGAACACATATTGAAGCGTTGCTACTAACCGTGGTCTATAGTTTAGTTTATGCTTTACACTTTGCACAGTACAATTTTATAGGTTTTGACAAACTGTATAATGGCCTATAACTGTCATTGCAATAACATGCAGAAAATTTTGAGTGTCCACAAATACTTCAAGTGACAACTATTCTTTCTTCTCCTTCCCCTCAAAACCTCTGCTAACCATTCTATATGAATGTTACAAGTTCTTCCATTTCTAAAATAATAGTAAGTATACTTTAGTCTACAGTTGCTTTTCCCCCTTATGGATTTTGGGATGGTGATGCCCACTCTGCTTCCAATTGAGTTGGAGCTTAGATCCCATGGGGAAGATGGATGGAAAGGTCTTCCCTGTAGTTTTAGATACCCTCTGTGTTTTGGGATGGACATTGTCCATCATCAACTTTTGTTAGTTGACCTGGGTGAGTCAAATGAACTGGAGAGTAGTTGTTGGCTGCAAGTCTGCTGAGAATCAGTGCTCAACTGGCTTATGAACAGTTGGAAGATTTATGTTTCTGGGACATACATTTAATAGGTATGGTGCTAAGCTAATTATAGGTTCAAATAAAAGAGGCAGAAGAACCATGTGTAGAAAAATTATAAATAAGTCTATATCTGATACATTGGAGAAATAGTTTATCAAATATTCCAATGTAAGGTCCACTAATGGGGTGCTGATTTCCTGCCCTGCCTATAATGTGTAGATGACTCTATAGCACTCAGAAGTACACTTCCTTGAATCATTGTTTTTGGGTCAGTTAGTAAGACCCTCCTGAGATGTGCATAAGCAGAACCTCTGGAATGACTCCTGACTGACTTTGAAATCTCTTAGCCATCAAACGTATTTGTACTTAATATTTCCTCTTTTGGTCAAGGCCTTTTTCCAAATGTATCTCTAGTTGGTGCTTTAAATAATCCCTCAGTGCCAGTTAGGCTCATCCTTAGGAGTCATATCCCATGCCACGGAGAAGGTAGGGAGTTTATATGCTGAGCTTGCCTTAAAGAGAGGCCACATTAGAGCAACAGGGAGGGTTTCAGAAGGTAACCTTTAGGCATATATATTACTAAATTAAGTTTCAGTTTCATAAAAGCAAGGTTCATAACTACAAACATCAATATAAAGGGCCTGGCATATTGGTCTGTCCTACTTCGCTAGGCACTATGCACATAATGTAGAGATTCTTGCTGCTCCTAGAGAATGTAGCAAGACTCCTCAGGATGGGAATTCAATATTCCATTGTTTATTGTGTGGGTCTCCACCCACTGAGACAACACCCCATGACCACTTGAAAACATTCATATTCCATAAAGGCATGACCCAGGTGTATACCTACACACACATCCCCCCACCACTGACACACCACAGCAGTAATCCTCTCCTGCTGCACATGCAACCCTTCTGCAATCCAAAAACCTCACAAAAACAAAGCCAATAATAATAATAAATAAAAATAAAAAATAAATAAATTTTCTTACATTGTGCCTATCATCACCATAAGATGTTATCTTTTATGTATATTGAAAGTTTCTTTTGTATGGTCCCCTAGCGTCTTAATTTTTCAATTTATTTTCAAGGAAATGTTAGGTTACAGAAAAGTCACAGAAAATATAGTGGATTCCCATACACTCTACCTCTTCCCCTGCTCACTTTTCTCCCTCTTAGTAACATCTTACAAGAGTATGGTACTTTGTTATAATTGATGATCAAATATTGATGCATTGCTACTAACCATGGACAATGGTTTACATTATCCTTTACATTTTGCACCATACACTGTTATACGTTTTGAAAAAATGTGTAATGGCCTGTATCCATCATTGCAAGATCATGTAGAGCAATTCCAATGCCCTAAAATGCCCTATGTTCCATCTATTCTATTCTTCTGCTCACTTCCCCTTGGATGATGCAGGGAATTGGTGGTAGAATATATTTGGGAAAGCATGCACCTGTGTCATGCTTCTATGGAATATGAATGTGTTCTTATTTTCAAGGTTATTATCTCCATGGGTGGAGCCCCACACAAAATCTGTTACTTTTTAATCAACTTTATTGCAGTACCATTACAATAAAAGACACCATGTAAAATATACAGACAGATGAGTATTGACAAGTATATGTAGACATGTAACCATATTTCAATCAATATATAGGCCAGAGATCAGCAAACATTTCTGGAAAAATTCAGATAGTAAACACATAAAGTTTCACTTTATTTGGAAAAACAAATCACAGGATTTGATGATCTCTCCATCATTTTCAGAAAGTGCCTCCCTGAGGCTTTGTGGTCAATCCCTTTTACTCATGGCCTGAGACAACCACTGATATCTTTCTGGTACTATAGGTGATCTTGCCTGTTCTAAAAGTTCATATAAATGGGCTCACAGAGTACATCCAATTTTGCATCTGGCTTCATTCACTCAGGGCAATGTTTTTGAAATTCATACATTTTGTTGGGAATGTTATTTGTTTACTGTTATTATTATGGTTGATCATTGCTATCATGTTTTAAGTAACTTATTTTTTAAAATTTTACATTAGGGTGTGTTTTTGTTCCCAGAATAACACTCTAGAATTTAAGAAACATGCATTAGGGTGATACATTTGTTATAGTTCATGAAAGAATATTTTTATTGTAGTTCTATCACCTACAGTCCATGATTAACAATAGGGTTTACTGTGTTGTACAGTCCTATTTATCGTCAAAAGTTATTTTAGTAACATATAGAGCACAAACTTTTCTTTTAGCCATATTCACATATATAATTCAGTGAATTAATTATACTTACTAAAATTTGCTACCATCACCACCATCCATTTCCAAAACTCTATAATGAACCCATAAGAAAATTCTGTATAAATTAAGCATGAACTTCCCATTCCCTACCATTAAACCAGCACTTGGTAACCTATATTCTACATTGTAACTATGCATTTACTTACTCTTATTTCATATCAGTGATACCATACAATGTTTTCCTTTTGTGTCTAGCTTATTTCACTAAACATGTTTTCTCAAATTCATCCATGTTTCATCAACCAGGACTTCATTCCTTTTTAATGCTGAATAATATTCAATTACATGTATATACCACATTTTGTTTATCTGTTCATTGACTGCAGGACAGTTGGGTTGCTTCCATCATAGGCAACTTTGAATAAGGCCACTATGAACATTAAGATGCAAATACCTATTCAAGCCCCATCTTTCAGTTCCGTTGAGTCTATACCAATTACCAGAATTGCTGCATCGAATAGTAATTCTCAACTCAGCTTTCTGAGAACCTGCCAAAATGTACTCCACAGTGGCTGACCCATTTTACATTTCCATCAGCAATGAATGCGTAGTGACCAATCCAATGGGAATGAAAAGGAATTTCATTGTGGTTTTCATTTGCATTTCCCTAATACCTAATGATATTGAGTATATTTTAATTTGCTTTTTAGCCTTTTGTATATTATCTTTGGAGAAAACTAAAGTTGTAAGATTTCTTTATATATTCTGGGTATTAAATACTTATCAGATATGTAGTTTACAAATATTTTCTCCAATTTAGTAGGTGTCTTTTAACTTTTGTGATAAAGCCCTTGGAAAAAGATTTAATTTTGATGTGGTACCACTTATCTATTTTTTTTTCCAGCTTCTGCTTTTGTTGCCACAGACAGAATGAAAACCCAAGCTGCACTCTGAAGGGGCGGATGAATGAAATTTTATTATGCACAGGCCCAGAGGAGAATCAAGTCTACAAAAATCTGAGTGCTGTGTCTTGATTTTCATAAGTTTATATAGGAACTCTAAGCAGGCAAATTCCTAAGCAAGCTGGTAGACAGGGTTACAAAAGCAAAAGGAGAGAGGTTAGCTAATCTTTCAAAGCAGAGGGCTATTAGGGAGTAAAAGAGTCATTATCTGTTTAGAGTTGTATTTTCCAGTTGAAAGGGGCAGGCAGGAGTGCTTAACTTCTTAATGATGTGGATTCCATAGAGAAAAGAGGAGGAAGGGTGAAAAGGGACTGAGAGCTTATTTTCCTAAAGCTATGGGTTTCTGCTGAGGGGAATTAGGGCCCTTGGCCTTTCTTTATCATCCCCCCCTTTGATGCCCTTATAAATCTTTATGGGGCATCATCTGGTAACATGGGGATTTTTCTGTAGTTCCCAAGGGCTGACATTTAGCATGTGGCATTACCTGGTGTTTTAAGACATTTAAATGGGAAGTGAAGTATTGTGTTATGTAACATAGAATGCATGGCCCAAAAGTTAAGAGGAAGAAGGCTGAGGCTATTTCTGGCATGAATGGCAAAATCCAGGAAAGGAGATACTGGAAGTAGTTCCCATTGGCAGATGCCTGGTATACACAGTTTAAGTGGGTTTTGCTCCTTCTTTTAGTAGGGCCACCTTGTCCCTAATTACCCCTGAGGATATTTGAATAGAAATGTATTCTTCCCCTGGACCTGACAGATTCCCCCTGAACCTGTGGTGAGCAAGTAAAACCACTTCTGCCAACGAGTGTATCTGGTCTTTCAATTCGTTGAGAGCCTCCGATATTTCTTCGAGGTCATTTGATGTTTCCCGTGCTGGGGAAGCCCTCCTGACTAACTGTGAGTGAGGCCTCTGTTACTGCTGTGCTCCAGACTACTAGTCCTAAGAACATCGAAATTGCCTGTATTGCTCATTTGGCTCAAGAGAACACTCCAGGCAATTCATCTCCATACACTTAGAATGATGGTACTGGCCAAGCCAGGGGGCAGATGCCCTGGCCCTCCTGGGGTAGGCACCGGTAGACTTTGGTGTCACAGACCCAGAATATGGAGTTTGTGTCACATCGGTCAGCTTCATTGAGTAGGTGGGTGGTGTTACATTTAGCCCTTCCAAGAGGAAGGATGGTTGAAGGAGACCTGGTAGTTATGTTTATGCAGTTAGCCAGTTTTCCTGGGGGTTTGGTTATGCAAACTGGGAGGGGCCTGGTTCCTGCTGCAGAGCTGTCATGGGTCAGGAGAGTTAAATAACATGGGACAGGTACAGGGAAGATGGTTAGACTTGAGGAGGTGTACAGACAAGAGGATGCAGCTATGTCAGGCCAGGATTCATTTACGAGTTGGTGGAAATTTCGAACCTGGTTCAAAAGGACCTTGCGGGGGCTGTTCTAACTTTTGCTTTTAGTGTCTGGGCAGCTTTACTGTTATTTTTCATAGGGGTCACAGTATGTGGACCTGTACAGGAAGGCTGAAGGGATTCTTTTTTCCAGTCTTTGAACCAGACTAGGTCCCCTGGCTAGTGGGGGTGCACCGGGTGTCCCAGGGAGATGAGATTCCATGACAAGAGAGTTTTATGTATTTTGGCTAGAGTTTTCCCCAGCTGCTAGAGAATGGAATCTTGGCTAGCCTCCCCCAGAAGTTTAAGATTTCCTTTAAAGGTCTGGATAATTGGGGGTGGCTGTCCAAATAGAATTACAAAGGTTGAAAAGCATGTGGATCCTGGAGCACACATAACTCAGAGAAGGGTTAAGGGAAGTAAGTCTACCCAGGGGAAACATGTTTCATGGCAGAATTCGGCTAGGGTGGCTTTGAGGTTTTGATTCATGCGTTCAACTTTCCCGGAACTCTGGCGGGGGTGGGGGGACCTGTAAGCAGTATGGAGTTTCCACTTGATTCCTAATATTTTTGCTAGCTCTTGAACTACGGCAGCCATGAAGGCTGGGCCATTATCACTTCCAGTAGACAGAGGTAGTCCGTGTCAGGGAAAGATTTCTCTAAGTAAAGTCTTAGTCATTTCTCTTGCCTTTTTGGTGCAAGTGGGGAAAGCTTCAACCAAACCTGAAAAGGTGCATATCATCACCAACAGATATTTGTACCTCTGACTTTGTTTCACTTCTGTGAAGTCTACTATGAGATCTTCACAGGGGGTTGTCCCCATGTGCTGGACACCTGCCGGAGCATGGGGGTCCTGCAAAGGATTGTTTTTGGCACAAACTTGGCACTGGCTGCTAATGGTGGCACAGATAAAAGCTAGTCAGTCTATATAGTAGTATCTCCTGGGCAATACTTCTAGCACAGTTTCCCCTTGGTGGCTGTGTTGATGGCAACGCTTGATGAGGGCATGAGCAGCTCCTTTTGGGACAACAATCTGGTCATCTGGGAGCAGCCAAGTTCCTTTGGGGGTTTGGCTTCCCCCTTCTCTCTTTGCCCATTCCTGTTCTTCCCAGGTATAGCCTAGTTGATTAGTCTCTTGTCCTAAGAGGGACAGCTGCAGTGTCAATTCTGGGACTCATATTTTGAGTCACTTGCTGAGCTGCTTTGTCAGCTGGCCTGTTTCCTTGAGCGACCATGTCCATTCCTTTCTGATGTCCCCAGGAGTGGATGATGGCAACTTTGTCTGGTTTCAAGATTGCTTCTAACAGTTGGAGGATTTCTTCTTTCTTTTTGATTTCCTTTCTCCCTGCGGTTAGGAGACCTCTTTCTTTATAAATTGCCCCATGGATATGAACGGTAGCAAATTCATACTTAGAGTCAGTGTAAATGTTTACCACTTGCCCGGCGACTAGCTTCAGGGCTCGGACCAGTGCCCAGGATTCTACTCGTTGTGCGGATCATCCACGTGGTAGAGATGGTGCTTCCACCACCCATACAGTAGTGGTGACTGCATATCCAGCAAGCTTTTCCCCATTTTTAATGAAACTGCTCCCATCTGTAAATAGTGTTTAATGTGGGGAAGAGAGTGGTTTGTCTTGGAGGTCGAGGCGACTGGCATAATCTTCCTCGGTCACTTCAACACAATCATGCTTAAATATCTCTTCCTCTTCCAGTAAAAAAAAGTGGCAGATTTTAGACTGCACACTGTTTCTATTGTCATTCTGGGGTTTTCACAGAGTAAACCTTGTTAATGTTTGTGTCAGGGTTTAGATATCCACCGATGCCCATGTGAGTTAATTAGGGCAGTGACTGTGTGTGGCACCATAACATGAATAGCTTGTCTGAGGGTTAATTTGTCAGCTTCTTTGATGAGGGTTATAGTTACTGTCAGTGCTTTCATGCAGAACAGCCACCCCGCAGCCATGGGGTCCAGCTGCTTGGAGAGGTAAGTGATGGGTCTTTCCCAGGGGCTGACTGTTTGTGTGAAAACCCCCAATGCTACTTTCTTCTTTTCATGTACAAATAGGTTAAATTTTCAAGTTACATCCAGGAGCCCCAAGTCAGCAGCTCGGACAAGTTGTCTTTTGATGTTTTGAAAGACCCTCTGCTGAGATTCTCCCCAGCCAAGGGACTCTTTTTCTGAACCCATCAGAACTTCATAAAGGGGTTTGGCCATGGCTGCAAAGCTGGGAGACCTGATGAGCAGAAGCCTGCAGCCCCGAGGAACTCATGAAGCTTTCTTTTTGTGATGGGGTTAGGGATGGTGCAGATCACTTTCTTTCATTCAGGTGTGAGCATCCAGTGCCCTTGTGTGATGCTGAACCCCAGGT